>APFE030331268.1:61317-73116 GCA_000404065.3 Pinus taeda | reverse complement strand
TCCCAACCATGAGACTAATTACTAGAATTATGTCTCCCCCAAGCTTATTGTCAGACCACACTGTCTTCAGCAATTTCTTTAATGCACAACATGTGCCATGTTATATGATCCCTACCAGACTTAACATGCCTTTTTCCTTTTCTCGAGTCTGTTCCCAAACAGCCCGGATTTCCCATCCTTTCTAAGGAAAGAGCAAAAACAGTTAGGGTTTCTCTTCCCTTCTTGACAAATGTTTTTTAAAAAAAAAAACATTATCATTAAGAAAATAACTTCCTTGCTCGAAGTTACTGAATGTAATTTTCTTTTATTCATGCTCAAGTTTAACAATAATTTTTATCCCCATAATATATTATATATATATATATATATATATATATTTAAGAAAAAAGGGAAGTAATTTTATTAATTACCTAGTTAATTACATAATGCCACGATTATGTCTTATAATAATATTCTTCAGTTATTTGACAGCCATGTGGACTGTGTTCCACCTTTTGGCGTGATTGGCTCATCCCCAACTACTCCAACAACTGTAGCGATCGTCTAGGTGACAGTGGTGGAAGGGTTTTGACCTGTTCCGACGAACTCATGTTATCTCGTTGAAAAGTCATGTGGTATGGTCCATCTCCATTTTCTGTGTAGGATGCTATAATGTCAAATGAATTACAATTGACTTACAACTTTTCATATTACTCTCAAATATTTTGCTAATCCGTAGCTGAGTTAAATTTAGTTAAGTAATACTACAACAGTAAAATGGTTCCAAAATTGTTCAATCCACCCCAAAAATGTATTACATGATACAATCTGATAATCAAATATTAAGCAAAATGCATCACATGATAAAATTTGATAATTGAATATTAAACATTGAATTTTTTTTCCATAACATGTTTTTTTTTTTTCACTAGTGATGAGCATTCTATTTATTTTTAATTATTAGTGAAGAATTTTTTTCCAAACATTTTTTTATTTCAATTTTTGTATAATGCAATGTGATAATTGTTTCAGAATTTTGTATTATAATTTCTGAATGTAGTTGTAATATTTATGTTATGAGTTTTAGATATTTCAATTATTGAAGTATAAAAAATTAAAATCTTAGAAAATAGCTTATCTTCACCTAAATAATATATTTACCATCATTTATGGCACACATTAATTTAATCAAATGTTTGCATGAAAAATGGATAAAAACTACACAGAAATAAATAAAATTACCTAAAATTACTTACCCAAAAATATTATTTATATGTTTTTTAGCACTTTAACAAATAGAACTAAAATTGTAAATAATAAGTGGTGATTACCCAAATTTCTATAATTCCTTCTAGCTTAGTAACTATTTTATTTTAATTTTAATAAAGTTTGCAAGACTACATCTTCATTATGTACAATAACTTCACATCAAAATGTATTCAAAACCATAAACAATTTTTTTAAGCCATAATTTACACAGTACTTTACCATTGCAGCTGATATTCTAACAGGAACCTTTGTATTAGCCTTAGTAAGTAAGAGGCGGAGGATTTGCCGGGAAAGTTATGGAAATTCCAGTCATATTTAAAGAAAATCACTCAAAATTTTTTGTAAATCCAAGTTATAGTTATTAAACTTCAAAATTTTAGGTGCCCTAAATGTTTTTGATGGTTGTGAATCCATTTCCACCATCAAAAACAGATTTTTTGAAATCTTTTTACATAGATTCCAGGGACTTTTGATCATCCCAACAATTCCTAAACCTAAATTAGAGGCATTTTATATTCGCTATCCTCTAATTTCATATTTTAATATAACCTCCGGAACTATCAACGGCAAAGGGACTTGTTACCATTTTCGATACGTGTAATGCTTTTTTTTATGCAGTATTCCACTTACTTGGTATCACAGTGCGTCTGTCCTTTAACGAAAAGTCTAAACAGGCCACTTTTTTCCAACTAGTACCATTTGCCAGAAATTTGCAGAAATGAGAGGTACGAGGCATTGCATCGAGGATTTCCAAACCATTGACTTATAGGAGACCATGGTAGGTTGGCACGCAGAAATAGAGGGTCAGTTGCACTGAAGAAAAACATCAATTGGTATTCTTGTCATTATTGGCATTTTCATCGCTATCCTATTTTCTCTGCCCAACAATTCCAAAATCAAGGTTACGTCTATCATTATGTTGCCAAATGAAACGTATTGTAAAGGTATCAAATGTGATCCGTTCTCTGAGTAAAATCAAGCCTAAGTATACAAACTTATAAAATAATATATTAATTTGAATTTGGTAAAATCAAGCCTAAGTATACAAACTTATAAAATAATATATTAATTTCAGTTGGTTATGTTGTTTTTTCCAAATTATATATATTAAATATAAATTTTGAAAAAAAATTAAATATTTTTTTTTTTATCAAATATTAAATTTGAGAAAACATTTAAAAAAATAACAATTTAGAAAAATAGCTTTAACAACCAATTCCAGCTTTATATATACTTTTCAAAACATTTTGAACCTTTCTCTGAACGGTTATCATACAGTTATCGCTGGTCTTAGTAACTGATGGTCAGATTGAAATTTCAAAATAGACCCACTTATTATATTAGATGGTTTTCCCATCAATCTGATCAGCTCACTATTTCAAAAAATTATTTCAAAGGATTTTATAGAAGTTTGAACTATATTTAACGGACGAATGACTTGACCGTCAAATGGGCTTCTGCTGATCAGGTTAATATAGTGTGTAGCTTCTGCTGTTCAGGTGAATATAGTGTGTAGCAAACACTTTATGTGGGCCAAAGAACCATAAATATTTTCAAGAACAGAGAATAAATGTCTCTAGAAAAAGCCAAGACTGTCAGAGATGCAACTAATACCAAGAACAGACAATAAATGTCTCTAGAAGAAGCCAAGACTGTCAGAGATGCAATTAATATTCAGCTGTACATATAGTTGGCAACTTGGCACTTTCGTCTGTGTCTGCCGTCTTCTCTGCGACAGACCCCAAGAGCAAATACAGTCTTCAGATCTGAAAACAAGAGCTATGATATTTCTATATCTCGTACCATCACATAGAAAGCCGGTCGACTAAATAACTAAATGTGTTAACAAAGTAATTTCATTCTCTATTCCGAACATATTTTGAAATTTGATGAATAAAAGTAATATCAATAGTTTCACTCAGTTCGCTACTATCTATAACATTCCAAAGATTTCAAAATCAATATTTAACATAAGGATAGCCATAGTAAAGTAAAGAATACCTTGAAATGTTACAATTTGGATAGTTACAATTAGTTAAGATTATATCTGCATTTGAGTAACTCCATACTGCATTTGGAATCAGGGAAAAGTTGATTTTCTTTAACTGGAGTTTTGAGTCATCGCACTTAAATTGTTTTAAGCAGAGTTTGAATAAAAATATTGAGGATAAAATCTGTAAACTTTAAGTTTAGCTTCATTGAAAGTTGGGCCATATTAAAAAGATATAGAAACCCTTTTTATGGCAATTTGAATTATCATTTAGATATATAAAATATTGATAAAAAAATTTGAATATAAGCTTGCTTTATTTCATTTAAAAGATTGAGAAATAATAGGGTAAATATTCTGGTTTTATTTGTAAATTAAAAAATATTTTAAAATTTTAGCAGTGGATTCAAACAATTTACCTATTTTTTTACATTTTTTCTTTCAAATCTGCTATTTTCATACATTCAACACTTCTTAATACTAAATTTATCCCTATTACAAATTCGAAAAATATCTCAAAAATATAAAAAACCAAAAATATACTAAATTTATCCTTATTACAAATTCCCAAAAATATACCAAAGGTATAAAAACGAAAAAAGCCTGTCTGAGTTTCCACTCTTTGTACAGTCACTAGTAAATTGACTACACTATGAGCTAACCGATTCCGTGCGTTACCCCTCCTAAGATTCCTCCCTAAAGTAAGAGAGATCGTAATGTTCTCCACGGAGGTGGGATTTCCAGTTGACGTAGTCTAAATGTTAGAAGTTTTCTCTAGTAAATTTTGGTTGAAGTTTGGTGGGATTCATACTTTATTTACACTCATCACGGGTTGATCTGCCCCTAGACGCTGTAGTACTCTATTTTATTATCGGTATTGATAATGACTGCAAACGCGGAAGACATAAACAAGAATAAATTAAAAATTAAAAATGTAGTAGAACTTAACTAGATCTCAAGTAATTAAATTAACTAGACTAATTATGAAGGCACTTGGATTGATGGTTAAATGCAATAAGTGGAGGTTGTAATTATTTTTTCCAATACTGCTTCTTATTTACAATTACAAAAAATTGAACTATAATGTATATTGGTTTGAGTCTCAACCAAATCTACAAAGACTCAAAAACTTTGAGATAGAAGTTTTGATTGGAGTTTTATTCTTTTCCAAAATCCTAAGTCTTCTGAATTGTTTCAACTTTATTTTGTTACTGATTGGTTTCTAATTTTTTCAGGTAGATCTCAAATAACTCTTATTGGGCTTTAACTTTTTTAGCCTATTGATTTTTCCCATCTATTGAAGGTTGAATGATGACAAATCCACACTACTCACAAACAAACTCCACTATCAACTCTGGCTCTCACAACAATGGAAATACTTTTTCAGGAAAACGGGTGATTTTGCTGAATAAACAAACTCCACTATCAACTCGAGTTCTCACAACAATAGCAATATTTTTTCAAGAAAATGCCCAGGGGAATACTTTTTTCAGAAAGGGCACCGAGGCAGACAAAAAAATCTTGCAACCTAGGTGCTTTTATCTTCTCCAACTCACGTAGTAGTTATGTATAACCATGCACTCCTGCTCATCATTCGTATAAACAACACCCAGGTTTGAAGATGCTTTTACGGAATCTAAGACATTAGTGCCTTAAAGGTAAGGGTGCACGAGTGCATGAAATGTATAATTTCTGGTTGCATATTTATTTTACAAAACACACTAGGCTTTTATATCTACAAAAGTATTGATATATTATTTTTTATTATTTAAATATTATTGTTTTAAAAGTATAGAAGCAAATATATTCATATTTGCGGTATGATACGTGAATTTGTATTATGATATTTGGATATAATGATATCATTTAAATTCAATATTCATTATAATATTTAATTATTCGATATTAATACAATAATAGTAGTATAATATTTCATAGCGATATTGGACAACACAATATAATAAATTAAAATGTGTTTTACTATATATGAATAAGGGGCTCTTTGTCATAGAAAATTGGATAGTTATTGGTAATCCCTTGTCTTTCAATTAGGACACTATGTCCATTACATTAAACAAAATGTTTGTTTTTCACAAACAATTAGCACAAAAATTACAACATCTTGTATTAATATTCAAATAGAGCATCGTTATTCATTAGAATAGTTGTTAGCGCTTCAGCTACTTCCATGATTTAGTTTATTTGGATGAATCTTTTATTGATTGCATCAATTATTTTAGCTTCTTCAAGTTTCATCTACAAACATAAAAATAACTGTGTCTACATTGGTGAGAATAATGAAAATTGAAATAAATAATATACATTAATTAAATGGAAGAGAAATGTACCATAGCAAGAGTTGAATTGTGAATTATAAACACTATTTCAAAACTAGATCTCATACTTTCTTTCAACAACTCTTTTGTTGGTGTAGTTCCATACTTTATTCCATGCAAGTTTTATACTCCTTAATAAATCATAGATTTAATATAAATGACTTTTTTTACTGTATTAATTATAAACTTAGAGAAGTAAAAAAACATAGATACTTACAAATTCCACAGTTAATTTTTAATATGCTAACATATACTCACAACTCCTATTTAACCCAAAGCCAATCAATTCTTCTGATGACCCTTCTTTGTATGCTATCACCTATTTGAAGACATTCAAGAATTGTTGTCCTAAAACAATATAAAATATAATGAATCTTGTTTTATGTGTTGAATCGGTTCCATTTTGTTCTTTTTGCATGCAAATACTTGAAAATTAAAATTTAATGCTAAATTATTTGTTTATAAATAACTAATAGAAAAATTCAGTGAGTACATACATTTGAGGAAGGTTGTTGTTGAGATGATGAGTACATACATTTGAGGAAGGTTGTTGTTGAGATGATTATTCTTGTGATGCAATTATGTCCATTGCTTTGACCACCTCCTTATACATTTTTTTGGACATTCCTACTGACATGCTTAAGATATCATCTCTTTGATCCTTTGGGATTTTTGTAATCTTTCTCTAAAAAATAATAAAACATTTTTATATGATATATAAAAAATTAAATATAACAAATTTGGAGGATCCTTGGGATTTTGTAATCTTCCTAAAAAATAATAAAATATTATTTTTATTTCATATATTGAAAACTAAAATATAACAAAATTGTATTAATAATGAGGCTTTGTAAATATAAAACATATAATTCTAGAAACATATTTTAAGTAAGAATATTACTTTCTTGGACAATGATTTTCTTTTGTTGTGTATGTTTTTTCTATTGCAAGTTCTAATAGGTAACATTGCTCTGGAAAACATTATGGTAGTTTAATATAACTTGGCTTATTGGGAATCATTGGATTGTTTTCCACATTTTAGTGGGAAAGTACGTCATTCTTTCAATTATATCCTTCCATAGTTTTGTAAAAGTTTTCCCCCCTTTTTGTTAACCTCCAACACCACTCCATTAAACTAAGAACCAATTTCATTTGTCTTTACATGTTTCTATAATTTTTATTTTCTTAGCATGACATCTTTTCCTTAGTTGCTTGTTACTATGTAAAACATTAAACGTAAGTTTATTAATAGATATTTTGAAACCATGTTATCTATATTCTTAAGTATATTATTAATGAAAATAAAAATAAAACGCTCATATTGAAAAGTATTTTTTCATTCACCTCATTCATCCTTCTGCAATATTTCCATCGAGTTTCGACACTCTTCTACAATTAGATAGAAAAGAATCTAATTGAGCTTCCTCATTTTGTAGTTCTACATGACACACTATAACCAATATATATTAGTTAAGATTGTATTTAGTTCAAACATATTAATTTTGTAAAGAATTTACAAAGAACTTGTCTTTTGTACTCTTTTGGATGTGTTATCATTGTGCCGATCAATATTTTTATTACTTAACTACTTATCAGACATTTTGTTATTGATATACAACATGTGCCATTCAATATAAATGATATTAAATATATTTTATAAATAAATCACATAATTTTCGGCCGTGCACACAAACACAGTAGCCCCAAAATTTATTTTTTTAAAATAAATTTAGATTATTACAGTGCAATATGTAATGATTAAATCACCATCATCACAGTAAAAAATTAAAACATAAAAAATTAAACTCAATTTTTTTTGGACTTGACGGTGCTATTTGTTATAGGTGCATCAATGTGTTATATTACACGTGGGGCAGTGATAAATAGAAGTCGTTTAAAAAAAATTACACAAGGCCTATCAGGTTTGGATCTGATTCAATAAGTGGTCCCCCTCCTTTACATGTTAAACATCCTATATATAGTAACACAAATCCATTAAATCTAAAATACGTAAAATGGAAAGCTGTAATTGTAAAGTTAAACAAGGATTTAAGGTAAGTATTGAATTTGTTTGTTTTTTTCGGAATTTTAATTAAATCTAAATAAGGACAAACATTGTAATTTTTTTATTAGTAAAATTAATATTTAAATTTTTATGATGGAGTGTTTCTATTTATTTGAGTTTTAATTAAATTTAAATACGAACAAATGTTGTAAACTTTTTTATTAGTAAAATCAATAGCAAAATTTTTACTATGCAAGGTTTTGAGTGAATCATCATACCTTTCAAATTATGATCTTATGTGTAGTTATACTATTCGAAAGTATTATGTTGCTCCACAATGCTCCGAGAGTGCCTCTCTTACAAATTTCTTCTTTGAAGTCTTAAGAAAAATAACGAAATAGTGAATAGTTCCTTACTATTTAAAAGAATTTATGAAATTAGATTTCAAATAATCTATTATTGCTTTTTTTTTTTTTAAATTTGAAAAAAACAAAGTAACTCATAGGAAAAAATACAGGTGTGCTCAATAGTAACATACCGATTAAAATAACTTATCACTGTGTTAATTATTTTTAACCCACCGATATTGGATAATTCTTTTTTTATTTTCGAATTTTGAAACCAAGTGCATTTATTATTTTAATACATTGGTGCAATTATTATTTAAATGCATCGATGTGATTAGTTTTACAAGCACTGATATGCTTTAGAAGTTATATGAATTTTTATTTTCACATAAAATAACATATTCATCTCAAATTATGTTTTAGGATGCATCATATAAGTTACAATAGTTCATAGCTGATCGAGATTTGATCATTATATTGTTTTTCACCTATCTCCATGCATTTAGAGTGGAAAAAATGGAGTAATCAACTCACGAGATTGTTTTTACTGGTGAGACCAAGTTTGGTGAAACATGGTCTAAAACATTTCTCGAGCATTTTGAGGCATCAAACAACATTTTTTGGGTTAAATAATATAGAAGCATCAAACAACATTTTTTGGGTTAAATAATACCAGAAGTGTCCTGAGACACATAATTTTATTAATCAGAAAAAAATAATTACATAATTGATTTTGCAAGAGTTTACACCCGAACAACACAAAAACTCTTTCAATGAGCTATTTATAAGCTCCATGTCCTAACTACCTCTAATTATGGATCACTTATTAAATAACAAGTGTCCATTTACAATAAATGCTATTCAAACCAACTAGCTAGCAAATCTCCTAAAATAGAGCCTAAGATATGACACATTTGGAGAGTCATATCTAGTTACAACAATATGCTAATTCTAAATGTCTCCATTAAATAATTAAACATACTAGAATAATAATTATTAATTTAATATCTTAAATTAATAATTATTTTATTCTAATTTTATAACCTATGATAAAATTGCATTTTTGGATCATCTAACATTCCCCCCTATGATCCAAAGGTACATTACAACAGATACCAAGTTCATCTCTGAACTTAGTAAATTTTATTCTGCCAAGCGGTTTCGTGAAAATGTCGGAGATCTGATCTTCAGAAGGACAATAAACTGGGTTGAGGACATCCTTGGCAATGAGAGATCTGATATAATGATACTTAGTGTCTACATGCTTTGCCTTTGAATGAAAAACTGGGTTCTTGGCAAGTTTCATGGCTGACTCGATGTCAATGAATAATGATGTAGCTTCTGTATGAGAAATGCCTAAGTCCTGCAAAATTCTGTGCAACCAAACAATTTCACATGCTGCTTCCCATGCTGAAATGTACTCTACTTCTACTGAAGAAGTGGCCACTGTAGCTTGTTTCTTACAACTCCAAGATACTATTGCTGACCCCATATTCATTAAATAACTTGATGTTGATGCTCGATCACCAATACTCCCGGCAAAGTCAGCATCGGAATATCCACCAAGTACAAAACTTTTAGTCTTTGTGTAAAGAAGACCAAAATATTATGTTCCTTGTATATATATCGAAGAACTATTTTGGCTGCATTCCAGTGGCTCTCTCGTGGTTCCCGCATAAAACGTGAAAGAATACTGACTACATAAGATAGATCAAAACGAGTATTTATCAAATAAATCAAGCTGCCAATTAACTGTTTGTAAGTTGTACTGTCCACCTTTCCCCCCCTTCAAATTTTGAAAGTTTCAAGTTTTTCTCCATGGGGGTGAGAACGGGCTTGCAATCCTGCATGCCAAATCACTGAAGAACCTCTGCTGCATACTTACTCTGAGAAATGAAAATATGATGTGGACGTTGGAAGACTTCAACTCCAAGATAGTAGTGAAGTAATCCCAAATCTGTCATCTTAAAACCTGCATGTAAATCCTTTTGCACTTGTGCAATATGATCATCATGGTTGCGAGTAATGATCAAATCATCTACATACATAACAAGAATGACCAAATATTTTTCCTGTTGTCACACATACAAAGTATCATCAGATTCACTTCGTTGAAAACCAACTTTCTTAAGGTATGCATCCATCTTAGCATACCAAGCTCGGGGAGCTTGTTTTAATCCATATAAAGCCTTGATCAATTTGCAGAATTTATGTTCTTGTCCTTCAACTTCAAATCCTAGCACTTTTCACATCCATTTGATGAACTTTCCATCCTTTTTGAGCAGCCAATGCAAATGTTAATCGGATGGTGTTCCATTTAGCTGTAGGAGCAAAAGTTTCCTCATAATCAATGCCTTCCTGCTGCGCAAAACCTTTTGCAACAAGTCATGCTTTATACTTTTCAAGTTCTCCCTTTTGATTATACTTAATTCTGTAAACCCATTTGCATCCTATGGGTTTAACATTTGTTGGACAATCAACAAGTTTCCAAGTGTTGTTATCAATTACTGCCTCATATTCTTCAACCATAGCTTGTTGCCATTCTTTATGTTTTACTGCTTCTTTGTATGTGGAAGGTTCAGTAAAATCATTTGCTATCAAGGAAAAATTGCCTTCACTTCTATGTGCCCTTCTGATGCCTGCTTTATTCTGCTCATGAGGCTTTACATCTTTCAAAAGTTGAACTGCCCATTTTGGTAGTTGGTGCTCACTTGTTTGCACTTCTGTAAAGTCTCCATCATTGTAAAGAGGATTAACATAAATTGATGCCATTCGTTCAGGTGAAGAGTGTGGAGAATCACTGTCAGAAGAACTGCTGCTACTTGGAGATGCGGATGATCTGTTAGAAGACCCAGATGATGTTGTTGATGTAGATAGACTCGATGACTCATCGTCAGAGGAAGGAAAATTAAGTTCATACCAATTTGGTGAAGTTGGTTGACTTTGCATTTTCCCATTTCTTTTACTTCCTTTAGTTCCTAACTTGTGAAGAAGATTTTCAATTTCTTCAGCACTCTTACTCTCAGTTTCATCAAAAATGACATCCCTACTCACAATGAATTTTCCATTGGTCAAAAGACGATACCCTTTCTTCTCATCATAATAGCCAATCATTGTGGATTTTAAACTTCTTGAGTCAAGCTTAGTTCATTTTTCTTTCGGAACTAAGGCATGACACATTGACCAAAAAAATCTAAGATTTTTAACTCGAGGTTTGAAACCAAACCAAGCTTCATAAGGTGTGATTCCGTCTAAAGAAGCAGTTGGAGATCTGTTCCTTAAGTAGAAAACTATATTTATTGTTTCTACCCAATATGTTGGACTTAACCTCTTGAAAGTTAACATGGATCTCGCCATTCCTAACAAGGTGTGATTCATTCTTTCAACTACTCCATTTTGCTGTGGAGTGTAAACATTAGTAAGGTGTCATCTTATGCCATTTTCACTGCAATAACTTTTGAATTCATTTGAAGTGAATTCTCCCCCATTATCCTTCATGAGTGTACCTCTCTTTTCTTTGACTTCATTTTCAACAAGTTTGCGAAAAATTTTAAACTTATCAAATGCTTTTGACTTGTTCTTCAAGAAGTGAACCCAAGACATTCTGCTGAAATCATCAATGAATAGTAAGAAATATTTGCATCCACCAAAGGAAGTTTGTAGTGGTCCAAAAACATCACTGTGAACTAGTTGTAGCTACCTGTTTGCACGCCATGAACTTGTTGGAAAACTTTCTCGATTTTGTTTGCCATAAATACAAGCTTCACATTTTGCATTTTCCCTTTTGAAAGTGGGAAGTCCTTTAACCATTCCTTGTTTCTGCAATTGAGAAAGACTCTCAAAATTCAAATGTCCATATCTTACATGCCATAG
>APFE030331268.1:46107-61297 GCA_000404065.3 Pinus taeda | reverse complement strand
AAATACCTGTAGTCACTGCCCCTGCAAAATCAGAATGCCTTGGAATAACTGTCCCTTTCATCTGTAACAGTTTTCTATCTTCATAACATGTCATGACTATTTTCAAGTTCTATTTCACTGAATTAATCTTGACTAAACCATCTTCCATAATCACCTGATGTCCTGCTTGTCAAATCGTGACTAAAGAGAGTAAATTTTTCTTAAAATTGGGTACATACCATACATTGGAAATCACTTTTTCTCCAATGCCAGGGAGAAAAACGTTTACTACTCCTTTTCCATAAGGAGTATGTTTTGTATCATCGGCAAGAAAAATGGAATTAAGTTGGCAATCTTGAAAATTACAGAAAAAATAACGTCGACAAGCCATGTGCTGAGTGGCCCTGGAATCCAAGATCCAGGCATCTTCATCGTCACTTCTAAGATGGGATGAAAGTTGTGATGCTGGTGAGGAAGTAAAAACATATTCTGAGTTATCTTCATCTTGATCATTGGCAAATTGCGCTAAATTCTGCTGAAACTTGGCAATTTTATTAAGTGAAGTTCGACAATCTTCAACATAATGGCCATCCTTTTTACATATTCGACACACAATTTGACTTAAGTCTCTTCCTCTTCCTGAAGATTGTCCTCTGCCTCTGCTTTGACTTCTATGTTGAGATTGTCCTCTACCTTGATTATTGTTTCCCTGTCCTTGAAAATTGCCTCTTCCTTGGTTGTTTCCTGTACCTTGAAAATTATTCCTTCCTCCTCTGTTAAAATTGTTTCCTCTGCTTTCGCTTCGACCTCAACTTTGTACATTATGTGCTGCTTGATTCCGATTCCCTCTGCCTCTGCCTCGAGAATTGTTTGCTGATGATTTACTAGTGCTGGATTCTGTGAGAAAAACATCTTCACCAACTTTCTTCTTCTTCCCAAAAGTTTTATCATGTTGAGTCAACATTTCATAGAGTTCATCAAACTTTAGTTTCTCTAATTTCCCAGTTACTAGTAGAGTCTCCAAAAAATGTGTGTAGGAAGAAGGAAGTCCAACAATTACAATTATGACCATAAAGATATCATCAATTGCGGGAAAACCAACATTAATAATTTCGTGCCTAATATTCTTGAGTCTTGAGATATATTCAAGAACATCACCGCCTTCAGTTACTTTTTGTTGCAACAATTTTAATTGTAGATCGACTTTCTCTGATTCAGGCTGAGTATCAAAGAGGTCTTTAAAAGTTTTCAAAGTAGACCATGCATCTGTAGCATTTTCTATATGGACATAGATTTCATCATTCACAGAAGATTTAATAAGAGCTAAGGCTTTAGCATTCTTGATTTCCCATTTTGCTAGTGCAGCTACATCTGTGGGTTTATTCGGCTTAACATCTCCATCACATATACCCTGCCATAATTCATTGTAAATGAGAGTGCTTTCGATGAGACGATGCCATGTTTTATAAGATTTTGTGCCTTCAAGTTTGTCAGAATCAGAAAATAAATTAATCAACTTAGACATTGTAGTGTTAATACTTCACACCATGAATCAAGCTCCAAAACGCTCAAGATGCGCAACACAACAACAACACACGACAAAAAAAATGAACTATTGGGGCTTGGCCTTGACCCTCGAATAGTCGTCAAAACAGGGGAAAATTGACTGAGCTTTGCACTTGGCTCTAGTCAATTTCTCAAATTTTTACAAGGCAACTTTCAAAATTTGACTTTTACAATGGTGCTTTTGCACAATCTGGTAAAAAAAAAGTTACCCCCCCTCAAAGTAAAATTACTTTGAGTTACAATGCCACAGTTATCTCTCCTAAAACAAATTACAAAAAAATATCTCCTTATTACTCCAAAAATTACAAATAACCTTATTCCTCCACAAATATTACAAAATCCTTGTTACTCCAATAATATTACATAAAAATATATACCTTGTATCCCCAAATTCCTATTTCCACAAATTTACAAATTTGATTTAGCTTTGATAAGTGACTATAAAATATGAAGTATAAGATCTTTAAACAATAATTCAATGCATATCTTCAAACAATACTTCAGAGCGTTCTTTCATTCATTTCCTTAGCGTGTTGACAACTCCAAGATTTAGTATTCTCTCCTCAAAATTCAGTTTCCAACGTTCAACATCTCCTGACGTTCCCTCCAACAAGTCTTGTGAATATGTCTCCTATAACAAGCACCTTTCGAAAGCGATGAAACTACACATTTAGTAGCAATTTGAATATTCAACAAGAACAAAACATTTGTTGAATTAATCAACCGAAGGGCAATTTTCACAACAGGAATATCCCAATAGCATGTGGAATCTCCCACTCCAATCCACGTAGATAACAAGATAACTCCACTAGGATAATTGCAAATGGAAATGCTGATGGACCTCACGTCCTCTCACAATAGCTCTTCAACTTGCATTTTCTAGGGCTACGACTCTCTATTGCTATTTACATGTATTTCACTCTTGCAAAATGCGTAGAAACTCAGAAATTGCAATGTCAATCAACTTAGCCACTTTATTCCTAACTAATCGAGTCCACCTACTGTATTTCTTTACAATGGTCGACACAATCATGGAAAACCATAAGAGATTTTTGACCCTCTTCACGCAATTGGCTGCTGAGTTTGCACACAACTTCTGAATTTTCTCACGCAGTCAAAGTTTCCTTCAGCAGATGGAAGCTCATCACATCATCGTCTCCTTATCACATCAAGAGAGCATTCACCGTGGGGCACAGACTGAAAACAGGGCACTGAAAACACATCGATTTTGATAATAATTTAAAAAATTGATTTTCAGATTTCAAAATCTAAAATCAATAAAATAATAAAATTTCTTCTATTTTGACCAAAAACTTGACAAATCTCATACCAAACATATGCTGAACAATTCAATGGAGTTTTCCAAAAAAATTGTAGAGCTGGAATCTCCTCTTCACATCAACTACAACATTACTAGAGCTCTGATACCACAATAATGGTAGAAGTGTCCTCAGACACATAATTTTATTAATAAGAAAAAAACAATTACATAATTGATTTTGCAAGAGTTTACACTTGAACAACACACACACTCTTGCAATGAGCTATTTATAAGCTCCATGTCCTAACTACCTCTAATTATGGATCACTTATTAAATAGCAAGTGTCCATTTACAATAAATGCTATTCAAACCAACTAGCTAACAAATCTCCTAAAATAGAGCCGAAGATACGACACATTTGGAGAGTCATATCTAGTTACAACAATATGCTAATTCTAAATGTCTCCATTCAATAATTAAACATTCTAGAATAATAATTATTAATTTAACATCTTAAATTAGTAATTATTTTATTCTAATTTTATAACCTCTGATAAAATTGTATTTTTCGATCATCTAACATTAAAACCGTGCTACTTTAGCATTGCAGCTTTCAATGTTATTTTTCACACAAATATGTTTCCAACGATGCAAGAAGCACGTTAATCAGAGTCCATATTAAAAGTTATGCAACTCAAAAATCAATTTTTTCTATTTTCACACATAGTTCAAGAGGATGCCACGTCAGCCCCCATTATTCATGGAAAAGGGGCTAGCCACATGTTTGTGATGTAAAATAATCTAAAAGAGTATATTTTGTGACTCCAGTTAAGACTTGATGTAGTCAAACTTAACCACTAGTAGGCTATCGGGTTATGTTATAATCGAGCCACTAGGAGGAAGAATCATTTCATTATTTCAAGACAATTTTGTTACATAGATGAGCAAGGATATGCAAGAGACATAGGAGATAAAGCACATAGAGACGATTTATGCACTGTAGTAGCCCATAGGCCACAAGTATTACTTCTTTGTAACTGTAACTTTGTTTTCCAAACAAAGAAAGAGAGCGAAGTGACCTCATCTTCCAACTGAGTTTTCTAATGAAAATGGTTTCCCAAAGCATATTTTGTATATTATGTGACTATGTGAGCTTATTTTGGCATTCTCTACTTTTTCGTATAATTTTCATTCACATGCATGCACTAATTACTATAAAATCTACAAATCTAGAAATTAAATGAAATTGTAATAGTGTAGAATTTCATATTTTTAATATAATATTGTTAGATTTGTTGTGACAAACTAACTAGTGGAATATCCATGAAAATTTATGGATCATTTGGTACCAAAGTAGGTTTCTTTGGGTATTTTGTGGAGATTACAGGGATCTAGAATGGTAGAGTTGAAAATCATAAAACCCTAACCATGGGTGACAATTCTATAAATGACCCTCATGATCTTGCAGAGGCGAGATTATCGTGGCTACATCAACAAGTCACGACATAAATTGCAATGTTAACCTCCTCATGGCAGACCTGGGAAATAAGATGGAGATATTTGGAGAAGATGGGGTTCAAATGAAGAGGACAAATTATAATAGGGACTAGAAGATTAGGGAGAAATGAAAAATCAATCGAAGAAATAATACAGAAAATATTAACACGACTCAAGTGACAAGAATCAATCCCTTTTTAAAATGGAAGAAAAAATTGATATCAAGTCATACCATGGAAATGTCGATGCACTAAAGCTCATCCAATGGTTGCAACTTGCAACAACTCAAAGTTTATTTCAACGTCCATCTAATTAAGGGAGGGAAAAATATCTCATTTGCGCAACTGAAATTAGAGGGCCATGCACTAAATTGGTGGGAGAACCAGATTAAAACCTTTAGGTTAGAGGGAGAAACTCTAGCGACTAAATGGGAATATTTCAAAACCCTCATTAAGTCACAGTTTCATCCCATTAGGCCAAGAATTTAAGGAGTACACCACAAAATTCAAAAAGATGGCAATAATGTTGTGTATCTCTCCAAAGATCCCAGATATACTCCTCAAGTATTTGGGGGTTTGCATCGCCATCTGCGTGAGAAAGTAATAAAGCTCAATCCCAAATTTTTGGATGAAGCTTGTGTATAGGCACAATACTTGGAGAACATAGGCTTGAAGACAATGCAATCAAGCATATCAAAGCAGAAGGAACAAAAGGATGCTTCCAAGGAGGTGAAGAATATAAAAGGGGAAAATATAAGAAGGCGACAGCAAAAAAACACTAGTGCAATGATCCTAGCAACCACTAAAACCACTACAACATCGGTGGCCATATAGAGGAAAAATGTTGGAAGTTGCATCCAGAGCTAAACCCGAAGAAAAATAAGAAAGATAACAACAAGAAGAATCTCATGGCCACTAATTTAAGCAACCAAGTTGAAAGAAGCTCGGATGTGGATGATAAGTTCACCTATATTTTAGTACAAAAGGAGGTGAATTTGAGTAGGCTTCAACAACAGGAAGAGAAAGAAATAACCAAACTCTTTGATATAAAATAAATACGTCAAGAAGACAAAGATTGATGCTGCGCTTGACTCAGGATCGCATGTGAACCTGATTGAAATGGAGTTGGTCAAGAAGTTTGGGCTAGAAGTTCATGATCATCCAAACCCATATCCTTTCGGATGGGTAAATAAGGATGCAGAGATGAAGGTAACAAAACAATGCAGAATTAGATATGTTATTAGTGTTGATTTTATTCATGAACTAGATCTATATTTGGTTCCCCTTGATGTCTGTGGAGTCGAGTTTGGGATTCCACACATATACATGCATGATGTAATATTCATGAGGAGAGACAACTAACACCAACTCGTCAAGGATGGAAAATTTTTCATCATCAACACGCATAAAGGAAAGTAAAAAATTTCACTAGTAATTGCCAACCAAGCTAAGAAATTAATTAGTTCTAGCAATAAGTATGTGTTATTTTTTAAGAGAAAGTCAATCTGTAGAGGAGTCAATAAGAGGTAATGCATCCTTGGAGGGGTCTACTAAGAAACATAAACAACAATTGGAATTGTTTTTACAGGTATGCATGGATGTGTTTTGAGATCCTAAAGGGTTACCACCCAAAATATAAGTGGAGCATGAGATCCAACTATTTCTAGACTCCCCATTGGCAAATATTGGGTTGTACAGGAAGCCTATTATAGAAGCAAGTATGGTGAAGAAACAGTTGCAGCAGCTACTGAAACAGAGTGTCGTTCAAGCGAGTACATCACTATGTTGGTAACCATCATCATTATGCGTAAGAAGGATGGGACTTGGCATATGTGTATAGATTATAGGGTGTTGAACAAAATCACGCTCAAGAACAGATACCCCCTAACCAAGATAGATGATTTCTTGGATCAATTGCAGCAAGAGAAATACTTCACCAAGTTGTACTTGAAGTCTGGATATCACTAAGTTAGAGTCAAAGAAGAAGATACATGGAAGACCACCTTCAAAACTAGGAAAGGTTTGTATGAGTGGTTAATTATGCCATTTGGCCTATGAAATTCGCTAGCTACATTTATGAGATTAATGAAAGATGTGTCACACCCTTTTATAGATTCATTTGTTATTGTATATTTGGATGATATATTGATATATATTGCTACTTCAGAGGAGCATATTTCACATTTGACACAGGTGTTGGAAACATTGGAGAAGCACCAATTGCTAGAAAATCTCAAGAAGTGTGAGCTTGTTCATTAGTCTTTGGTGTATCCGGGGTATGTTATTAGTGAATGAGAGCTAAATATATATCCTTCAAAGATGGAGGCCATCATGAAATGGTTGGTTCTTAACAATGTTTGTGGGGTCAGGAGTTTCATTGGGGCAACACAGTACCTGAGGAAATTCATATCCTCATTTTCAACATTCATAGCATCATTATATTGTTTGTAATCTATATTGATGCATTCATAGTGGAAAACGTGGAGGAATTAGCTGACGAGACTATTTTTACCTGTGGTACCGAGTTTGGTGAAACAGGGCCGAAACCTTCCGAGAGAATTTTGATTCATCAAATGACGCTTTTTGGGGGTAAAACTTTGACGCTTTTGCATGCTCCTTTACATATTAATTTAAATAGAGATATTTCCAATGACTCAAGAAGCACGCCAATCGAAATCCATATGCAAAAGTTATGTCACTCAGAAGTTGACCTTCCTGTTTTCACACCTATAGTTCAATAGTATGCTGCATCATCCCCAATTGTTCATGGAAACAGGGCTAGCCACGTGTTTTTGATGCAAACGAATCTAGAAGAGTCTAATTTGTAACTCTAGTTAAAAGTTGATGTAGTCAAACTTAACCACTAGTAAGCTACCACACTGTGTATTAACTCGGCCACTAGAAGGAAGAGGCATTCCATTCTTTTGAGAGAATTTTGTTTCATATTTGAGCAATGATAGTTAGGAGAGTTAGGAGTGTGGGGTCTCCAAAATGTCATATACGTTTACCCACATTTCCATCATTTTACCCTCATTTTATTACTCTATAGCCCCATAACCTTACATTAAGTAACCAATTTCATCATTACATGGGTTTATCATTATTATTTTGAAAGTCATCGATTTTAAGTATTATAAGTGAACTTGTGATTAAATGTTAGGAAAATAACATATTTTCATTTATATCTAAAAATGTTATGGGTTTTGTGATGTTGTAGGCCTACTTGGACATTTTAGAGGGTCCTACTTTGCCATGTAACCACAAATTCGAATTTTAAATTCCAACTCATGAGGATTTCTGGAATAAATATAGAAGATGTGGATCATTAACTATGCAAATCCAAAGGATAAGAATCATGGAAGAGAGTATTTTGAGAGGATTTATATCTTACATTTTTTAGGAGATTGTTGTAACCACAAGATATAAATGTGGATTTAGGGAGAGATATAAGGATTTATATTTATTGTATAGTTATCCTCATTTTTTTGTGTAAATAGGAGTGCACCCTTCATACAAAGGATTTTGTGTTGTTAGATACAGGTTAGAGGTTGTGAGTGTTAGTGTTAGTTGTTGGTTGCTAGTTGGAGGTTCCAAGTTCCATCCATGTGGTTTGTAAAGTGAGGAGAGAGAATTGTTGTAATATCTCGAAACTCATTTTATGAAATACATATTTCCACTTTGATCTCCAAGATGTGATAGTTTGTTTAGTGTGCTTGCTGAGGAACGGAGGCCCCCCATCAACCACAATTTGCACACCTTTGTACATATTGATAACATAGTGTAGTTATTTTATTTCATTTCTTTCCATCAAGTGTGTTTTCATTTTATAGAAGTGTTCTTTTCCTTTCAGTCACTCTAATTTCATTTCAGCAGGTGTGAGTGTGATTTTCTTTCCAGCAAGTGTGATTTCAATTATGCAAGTGTAATTTCATTTATTGAAGTGTGATGTGATTACATTTATGTAAGTGTGATTTCAATTTTTCTTATGTTTGGTTTGGATTAGGTTGATTTAATATGTTTTGTAATTAGTTTTAAATTGAATTAGATTAATCTAACCTAAAAAATAACCACCTAGTACGTTTAGTACATGTATACCTCATTAGTTTATGAAACCTCAGGTTGAAAAATTAAATGAAAAGGATTTAAATCACAATTAAATCACCCAATATTTTGGCGTTGTTTCCTGGGAGGTATACATAGGTGTTTATTTTGAAGTTTAGATAACTCATTATAGTTGCATCCATTTTTATATACATGATTAAAATCATATTAAAATCATTTTGCATATTAGATTTCAATAATTTTTCAATACTTTGTACTAATCCATGTGCACGATAGGAGTTATCAACCAATTGGAGTAATTTACAGACAATTAAGAGTTTGAATAATTTTCTTCCAAGAACTTTCTCGAATCTTAGCAACAACTACGATATCTCCCTCTCAAGAAGAGTATATTTTCACTGCATGCAGAAACTTGTCTATCTCTCCACCTCCACAAGAAGGTCTTCAATTTTCTTTTGATTCCTCTATTCAATCAGTTGAAGAGACTCAGAATCATGCAATACTTTTAATGGGGAAAACCTAGTAGAATATAAGATTGAGAAATTCATAATAAAGGAGGAGGATATTCAATGTGATCTAAACCAAGAAAGGAATCAATGTCATGGCCTTATTGAAATATGGTTCCAATCAAGGATAAAGTCACATTAATCTTGCATTATTCCTTACTTCTTAATTGCATTATGAAAACAACTAGTTTTGCATGCTTTGATGTATTTTAATGCATTTTTTTAAAACCAAGAATGGATATATTTTTACTCCTGTTATGCTCATGGTTACACTAGAAATGTGCATACATTTGATTAATTCTTCTATTTCCAGTAGAGTAAAGTAGGATAGATTCAATGAATAAAAACCAAGTTTGTTCATGTGTTTTTTTTACTTTTTAAGTTAGATTTCATTTTTTTTAAAATTTTATTTATTGGTGGTGTAGTAAGAGCCACTCAGCTCACTAATCATTTGCATGAAGATGTAGAAAGATAAGTGATTTTTGAGAAGAAGGAGAATAAAAAGAGTTTTGAGTGTCACAATCTGAATTTAGAGATCAAATCCTTTAAGTTTGTCTTTTTAATTTCACATTCCAAATGAATAAAGAGTTTCAATATTGCTGATTATGCTCTCTTATTGTTCTCTCTACGACCTGGAAGATTAGGAAAGAAAATTGAATAAAGTTAGTTTTACAAATTTTCACTAAAAATTGGATAAGAAATCTAAATTTATAATCAAAATTATAATTTTAGGCCTTTATAAGGCTCAAACAATAAAACTAATTTCTCAAATGGGTCCAAAGCTGTCGAAAATGCCTATTCTGACTCTTTTTACATCTCATTTGGCCAAAAATTGAGAAATATATCATTGTTTTACGTTGTTTCCCAATTATGTTGTTAATAATCCTACAATTTGACGAAAACCTGACATGTGCGCCCAGAAAATGAGAACGACACACAAATATGGCTTTCTTGACAAGTAGTTGAAATTGTACGATGGTTAAAATTAGCCCCTAAGACCGAAAATCTTGGTCATGTGGTGCTAAGCGAACACGTTGGGTGTCGAAAATCAGAGGCTAATCCCCATTCCTCTGCTGACACCTTTAACATAAGCACCTGGTCATATGTGGTTTCATGGGACCATGGGACGAGCTATGTCCTAGCCCTCAAATCCTGCCCATGGTCCTATAGTGCTGGGATGGCCAAAGGCTAGGGCTTAGCCCTGAACCCCTGCCCAAAAGGCACTTATGTTAAACCTTAAATAAAGGTTTATGAGCTATATTTAACAAGTAATAATGGAGTGGAGTTGGTAAAGCGCTTTTTTGTTAGTCAATAGGTCATGGGTCCAATCCATGGGGAGGTTGTTTGCTCTCTTATGAAATTTTTTCTCCCACAAGGATGCCACGTTGCAACCAATGGTCGATCCACATGGCACTTCCTTGTTGGCCCACCACAGCAAAACCATTGACCAATGAAAAGCAATCACATGTCCACGAGTCAAACAATGCCAAGTGTCAAACAACAATTGGCCAATGAAGGTCCAATAAAAACTTTCCAAGTGTCATGACCAGTCAGTGTACAGATTGCTGACTGGGCATTCCTACAACTCAAAAATTCATTTTTTTAGTTGTTTCACAAAATGATCAAAACGTAATTCCGAGAGCATCCGAAGTTAGATTTTAGTGAAACAAAGTGTGTTCAATTCAGAACGATGTTATACATGATTTGACATTTGTTTCAATATGATCTAAGAATTTTGAATTTTTAGCATTTTGTTGATCCACGAGATCATGGACAAGGCTAGAGCGCTAGAGAAAAAGAACAAACATAGTGATAGACTTAGAATTTCATAAAGACCTAGAAATATTTAAAATCCAATTGCAATAATTGAAAAAACATTGTCTGAGTCTAAATGCAAGTTGTAAAAGCAATAAGGCAATGCAATGATTCGTATTTCTGGTAGTTTCCAAATTGACACAATTCAGTAGCTTATGAAAATTTGGTTTATGATCTATTGATGAAGCATTAAGTGTGTGGATAAGATGTCTCAAGCTCAAAATTGGTTAGAAATTCAATCAATAAGTCACCAACAAAACAATAACAAGTGATCCATGGTATTGATCAAGTAAAAGTGCATTTAATTTTTCGTTCTTGAATTTGTTTTATTAGTATTATTTCTACATTTTTTTGTATATATCAAATGGAGAGGGACTAATTACCTCTATCTTTTGATAGTATTACATTTTATTGTAGAAATATTGCTAAGTTTTTGCAGGTTCCAAGACAATGAAGGAAGACAAAACTATATGCATAAGTACCTTTTTAAGAGAAATATTATTTTAGAAGAATGTGATCATTTAATGTAAAATAAATCCGCTACACCATTGATACTAAAAACATACCAATTTTACCATTGCTACACATTTTAATCATGTAGTTGATCCATAATTGTCCATCTCCCTACTACCAAAAACATGTTTCCCTTGCAATCTTCATATTTTCCTACATCATTTTCACTCACTCTTAACCCAAAAATAAACTCATTCAGCTCCCTTACAAAGTTGATTCACCCCATTTCCCTTCTCCTTTCTCTTAAATAAACTTTACTTCAATTCAAATTTTCCATCTATAATCCTTCAAATTATTATTTCATACATGCTTTAGATGATGGAGGATTCATTAAGGCCTCCCTTATAACAAGTTTTGACCCATCAACTTTGACACACCATATGGGATCAAAACTATAGATCTTTCAAGTACCTCGAGGCTTGCATGCCTTAATGGCAAGTTCTCTCACCAATAAACAGTAGGAATACATCAATGTCCCCTATTTGTTGGATCTTCTAGGTGAATTGACTACGAAAAATCTATTCATACCTAGTAAGATATACTTAGGCATATTGACTCTCATTGACATCAATGGTGAGTAGTCTCATGTTGGTTAATGACATTAATTAAGGGCCAATAATCCAAATATTTATTTTCTATGTTCGACATCGACACATTTATTCACATAGATAAGAATTATGCCATCGAGTGGGAACGAATGAAGACTACATGATTTCAACAGTTTGTAGCAGGACTGAATTAAACAACCATACCAATAAAGATTCCAATCTCATCCTCACTTCATACAACAAAGGGAAAGAAGAAAAATATTAAATTCTTTTACTTCATATTCCATGATCCGACAACAACAACCACACTCTTTGATATACATATGTTTTCCAATTTTCAGGTAGTTGCAGATATGTAATTTTCTAATTTTTAATCATGTAATTCCTTAAATGCTAAAATTGCGATTTTGGATGATCCCTCACTACATTCATATTCCCTTTCTAATTTGCAAGAAAATTGAAAACACCTTAAGTTGGGGGAAGGGATATTCATATTTCATGCCACATGTCACATTTCATTTCATCCTAACCAACATATTTTTCCCAAATCAACTATTATTGCATTTTGATTCAAAACGTTTATATGTTTTGAAATGATCAATTGATGAACAAATTAAAGGACTAACAATCACTATGGGACTTAAAGAGGAATTATCAATGTTTTCAAGTATTTATGTGTAACAATAATAACAAAAGTATTTTTACACAAGAACCAATACTCATAAAATTTTTGTTGTCACACAAGAAACAACCATAAAAAATAAATATGTTGTAGTCAAATGTATTTCAAAGTACTCTTTGCAAAAATAACAAAAAGTTGTCAAATGATATGATCATGCAAAGCTAAAAGAGAATTAATACAAATCCAAAGCTCATAAAGCTGAAAAACATTTCAAGAAGATAAACTTATGATTAAGTGAATCAATGCAATAATTGCATGAGGACACACAACATCTTCAGTTGGGGGGTATGTCAAAATGTCATCTACTTTTACCCACATTTCCATTATTATCCTGATTCTGTAACTCTATAGCCCCATAAGCTTACATTAAGTAACGATTTTCATCATTACATGAGTTTATCATTATTATTTTCCAGGTCGTTGATTTTAAGTATTGTAAGTGATTTTGTGATTAAATGTGATGACAATATCATATTTTCATATATATCTAAAAGTGTTATCAATTTTGTGATATTATACACCTACTTGGAGATTCTAGAAGGGTCTTACTTGGCCATCCAACCACAAATTAGAATTTCAAATTCCAACTCATGAGGATTTATGGAATAATTGTAGAAAATGTGGATCATTAACTATGCACATCCAAAGGAGAAGAATCATGGAGGAGAGGATTTATCTGTTACATTTTTTAGGATATTGTTGTAACCACAAGAGATAAATGTGGATTTAGGGAGAGATCTAAGGATCTATATTTATTGTATAGTTATCCTCAATTTTTTTTATAAATAGGAGTACACCTTTCATACAAAGGATTGTTAGTTATTAGATGCAAGTTAGAGGTTGTAGGTTTTAGTGTTAGTTGTTAGTTTCTAGTTGGAGGTTCTAATTTCCATCCATGTAGTTTGTAAAGTGAGGAGACTGAATGTTTGTAATATCTTGTAATCATTTTATGAAATACATATTGCCACTTTGATCTCCAAGATGTGATAGTTTGTTTAGTGTGCTTACTGAGGAATGAAGGCCCCCCATCAATGGGATTTTTCACACCTTTGTACATATTGGTAACATAATGTAGTTATTCTATTTTGATTTGTTTTCAGCAAGTGTGTCTTCAATTTATGCAAGTGGGATTTTCCTTTCAGTAAGTGTGATTTCATTTTAGCAAGTGTGGGTGTGATTTTCTTTCCAGCAAGAGTGATTTCAATTTGTTAGAAAATTATATATTATAGAGCAATGGAACACATAAAATATTGCCGAAATATAAACATAGAAAATGCATAAAACAAGAGAAACATAGATATATGTGGTTCACCCAGTTTGGGCTACGTCCACGGAGAAACAATAGTCCATCTTTTGATATTATCTAGCAAAATCAAGAGATAAAAATTACAGCAGATCTGTTGTAACTCCCTCTTTGCTCTCAATCTCCACTCTCTTCCTCACTCAAAATATAGATCTACATAGACACAATACAATTCCCTCATATATAGCGAGGGGTTGCCTTCTAGGGCAAAAAACCCTAAATTAAACATAACTTATACCGTTGGATCGTTCGCTTAATGAACGACCCAGATTGACTAGAAATTACTATACTTTTATAAGGTAATTTTATATCTCTTCTTAGCTTCGGGGGCACTGCCCCCAAAACCCCCTACCACGAGGGGCTCCTAAAAGGTCGCAACCACCCACCCAAACCCCCCCGAACCCCCCTGCACTGAATATTTTACGGTCAGCGTTGCCGCCCCATTTTGAACTGGGGTCGAATGCAACAATACCTTTAAATACAAAAGATAATCAGGCTCTACACCCAACAATCTCCCACTCGGAGACTAATTATAGTAACTCCACCACTGCTTCATTTGCTGGACAATGACTCCACTTTGGACATGGCTATTTCTCATCTTCTTCATCATACTTGAAGACTAATTGAAACTGAGCAGATTCTCAGTTTCTCCCTCGTTATAACTTTTATTAACATATTTGTAGGATTCTGCTAGTGTGCATCTTTTCCAGCTTCAATTGTCCATCTTCCAATGCTGACCATGTGAAATGGTACTTGAGCTGTATATGCTTAGTCTTGGAATGAAATCCAAAGTTCTTTACAAGATGTATGGCACTTTGGTTGTCACTGTATAACCTGCCCAACTCCTGCTTCTTACCCAACTCATCTAGAAACCTTCGTAACCAAATCATTTCTTTACTAGCCTCTGTAGCAGCAACATACTCTGCTTCTATTATTGACAGTGCAACAACACTTTACAGTTTTGAGACCCAACTAACAGTTGTTCTACCTATAGTAAACATGTACCTTGTTGTTCTCCTCTTGATATCTCTATCACCCACCATATCTGCATCAACATATCCCTGCAGAGCAATGTTTGAACCACCAAAGTATAATCCACTTCACCACCATCCAATGTTCTTTTCCTGGATTGTCCATGTACCTGCATACACCTCCCACTGCATATGCAATATCAGGTCTTACGCAGACCATTACATACATTAAGCTTCCAAATGTTGATGCATATGGAACTTTAGACATATGAGCCATTTCTTCCTAAGTCTTGGGACACACCTCCTTACTTAATTTGAAATGGCTAGCCAAAGGTATACTAACTGGTTTTGCATTCTGCAAATTAAACGTTTTCAACACCTTTTGTATGTACTCATTCTGAGACAATCTTAATTTGCGATTCTTCCTGTCTCTAGTTATTCTCATACCAAGGATTTGTTTTGCAGCACCCAAATCCTTCATTGCAAA
>APFE030331268.1:767-37502 GCA_000404065.3 Pinus taeda | reverse complement strand
AGCCTATACCAAGACTCATCATCAGGACTTTTGATATACAGAGAGGAGAAAAGCGAGAAATAAATAATGTCAAGGAGGTCAATGTGTGTAATCCAACTTTTTATTTTATCTTAATTTTATTTATTTATTACTAATGTCTTTATGCTATTTATTAATTAATTTAAGTTATTATTGTTTATTCTTATATTAGTTTATTTATTGTTTTTTCTTAAGAATTGAATGAAGGAGAAGGAAGAGAATAAATATTTGTTCATAGAAAATGAAAATAAAAGTGAACCCTTAGTTGGAAGAACCCAAGGAAGAAAATCTAGAAATAGATTTTTTTTTTAAACCCTATAGGAAGAAAATGGTCAACATGATGAATGCAAAGTTCGAGATGGAGAAATTCACTCGCAAGAACAACTTTTCTCTATGGAAATTGAACGAGGAAAATAAGAAACCTGCTAGCATGACAGATTCAGACTGGGAGGACTTGGATGCCCGAGCTCTCAGTACCATCAGGTTATGCCTGGTGGATGAAGCTATTTTCAACATTGTTGAAGAGAGTATAGCTGCAAGTTTATGGCAAAAACTGGAAAATCTATATATGATAAAGTCATTAACCAATATAATTTATTTGATAAGAAAATTGTACAGTCTTTAGATGAAGGAAGGTACAAATGTTGCAGAACATTTAAATGTTTTTAATACACTTATATGCCAATTATCAGATATGGAAATCAAAATTCAGGAAAAAGACAAAATTATAACCTTGTTGTGTTCTCTTCCCAAGTCATGGGACCACTTCGTAATTTCAATCAGTTTGAGCACTGCTGATTCTTTGAAATTTGAATCAGTTTTGGGAGCTCTCTTATATGAAGAAGTATGAAGGAAATCCAGTACTGAGACAATTGCTCCAGAAGCTATGGTAGCCAGAGGACGGTCAAAGGAGAGAGGAGAAAAAACAAGGGGGTCTTCCAGATCAAAATCAAAGGGAAAGAAGTGTAAGGAAAAATGTTGGCAAAACAATAAAATTGGACACCTCAAAAAAGACCATTGGAAACAAAAAGAGTCTGATAACCCAAAGAAAGAAGAAAATTAGGTTGATTCAGGTATGATAGACGAAGATATATCTACTGAAGAATTATGTATGATAGATGAAACTTTACCTTTATGTAATATCTCTTAGAATTTTGGAAGTTGGTTGTTAGACTCTGATGCTTCTCATCACATGTGTCCACATAGAAATTGGTTTACTTCATTTGAAGATGTAAACTGTAGTTCTGTGTTTATGAGTAATAATGTATCATGTCAAACTGTTGGGATGGAAAATATCATGATTAAAATGTATGATAACACAATTAGAACATTAACTAGTGTTAGACATGTACCTGAATTGAATAAAAATTTGATTTATTTAGGAGTGTTGGATTTGGATGGTTATAAGTTTACAAGTCAAAATGGGTTGCTAAAAGTCTCTAAAGGCACCCTAGTTGTTATGAAAGCAGAAAGGTCGGAAATATTTACAAACTCAAAGGATGTACTCATGTCAGTGAAGCAACGATTATGTCAGAGAAAGAAGAAGAAGGTACTCACCTATGGCATCAACAATTGGGTCACATGAGAAAGATAGGTCTTCAGGTACTGATGAAACATAAATCACTTCTTGATTTGAAATCCTTGAAGTTGGATTTCTGTAAACATTGTGTGTATGGAAAACAATGTAAAGAGAGATTTAAAACATAAAGTCATAATAGTAAAGAATTTTTTAGACTATATTCATTCTGATCTGTGGGGACCATCTCTTGTTGTATCATATGGAGGTTCTCTATGTTTTTTAACGTTTATTGATGAGTTCTCCCGTAAAGTTTGGGTGTTTATGCTGAAAAAGAAATTTGATGTATTCAATGTCTTTAAACAATTTAAAGTAATGGTAGAAAAAAGAACAGGAAAATCAATTAAATGTTTAAAAGCTGACAATGGTGGTGAATTCACTTCTCTAGAATTTGAACAATGTCGTAAGGAAGAAGGAATTGTTAGACACAAAACTGTTGTTTATACTCCTCAGCAAAATGGTGTTGTTGAACATATGAATCAGAGTTGAATGGAAAGAGCCAGAAGCATGATCAACAATGCTAACCTGCAAAAGGAGTTGCGGGCAGAAGTAGTATCCACTACTTGTTACATAGTTAACATAATACCTTAAGTAGCAATTAAATGTAAAATTCCTGAAGAAGTTTGGTTAGGTCAATCTTGTGATTATTCACATTTACGGATATTTGGTTGTGATGCTTATGCTCTTATTCCTAAAAATCAACATTTAAAATTAGATCCAAAATCGAAATGTTATGTCTTTGTTGGGTATGACTATGTGGTGAAAGGGTACAAGTTGTTGGATCCTACATCATGGAAGATAGTCATTAGCAAAGATGTAACATTTGATGAATCTTCTCTTTTAAACTCAAATGTTGAAAGAATTGAACAAGAACAGGTATCACCAAATCAACAAATTCAGTTGGAGGCTAGTCCTTTCTGTGAAAGTGAAAAGGAAGAAAAAACTCCTGGAGGAAAAGGTGTTGAAGATAGAAAGAGAGTTGTTGAAGTTTCTAAACTAGTTCAATAACGAGTCACTCTAAGAAGGTATACAAAGGAAAGAAAAACTCCCGAAAGGTATGAAGAATCTGCTTCATTTTTGGCTTTCATTACTGAAGATGGGGAACCTTCTTGTTATGAGGAAGTAGTAGATGATACAGATAGTGAAAAATGGAAAATGGATATGGAAGAAGAAATGTATTCCATAGTCAAGAACAATACTTGGGATCTTGTAGAACTTCCTAAAGGGAGAAGTGTTGCTGGATGCAAATAGGTCTTCAAACTGAAACGAAAATTTGATGGAAGTATTGAAAGGTATAAGGCGAGATTGATAACAAAAGGGTATCCTCAAGTTGAAGGTATCGAATTTTATGAGATTTTTTCACGAGTTGTAAAACATGTTTCTATTCGTACTGTGTTGGGACTAACTGCATTACTTAACCTTGAGCTAGAACAGTTAGATGTTAAAACAACTTTTCTACATGGTGATTTGGATGAAGAGTTATATATGGAACAACCACAAGGTTTTGTACAAGGTCACAACAGAAGATTAGTATGCAAGGTCAGGAAATCATTGCATGGTCTGAGGTAGTCTCCCAGGCAATGGTACAACATGGTGAGCCAGAACTTTATTAGAAGTGAGTATGATCATTATGTATACTTCAAGAGTTTCAGTGGCATATTCATTATCTTATTTTTGTATGTTGACGATATGCTTATTGCAAACAAAAGCATGGAAGAGATCAATATGTTAAAGGCTCAGCTCTCTAGGATGTTTGATATGAAGGTTCTTGGAGAAGTAAAACATATCTTGGGCATGGAGATACACAGATATAGGAAAAATGGTAAGCTTTGGTTATCACAACAGAAGTATGTGGAAAGAGTACTTGAAAAGTTTTGTATGAATAATGTGAAACCTGTTAATGTTCCAGTAACTTCCCATTTTAAGCTTTCTTCGATTTTGAGTCCTAGAACTGATGAAGAAAAGAAGTATATGTCTCATGTACCATATGAAAATGTTGTAGGCAACTTAATGTATGCGATGGTCTCTACAAGACCTAAAATTTCACATGCACTTGGAGTTGTCAGCAGGTTCATGGCAAATCCAGGTGAAGAACATTGGTGAATAGTGAAATGGGTGCTTCGATATCTAAGAGGCACAAGTGACCTTTGCATCATATTTAATGGTAGTGAAGAATCGGTTTGTGGATATGTAGATGCTGAATATGCAGGTGATTTGCACAAAAGGAGATCTACTACAAGTTATATCTTTACTCTTGCAGGTGGAGCAATTAGTTGGATGTCAAAGCTTCAAGAAATAGTTATGTTTTCCACTACTGAAACAAAATATAGAGTTGCTTTAGATGCCAGTAAAGAAGTAATCTAGTTAAAGGGTCTACTTGATAAGATTGGAAGGACGCAGGAGAAAGTGAATGTACTCCGTGATAGTTAGAGTGCTATTCACTTGACTACAAATCCAGCGTATCACAACAAGACCAAGCACATTGATGTAAGGTATCATTTTTTGAGACATGTGATCAACGACGGAAAAGTAGCTCTCAAGAAGGTCCATACACTAGAGAATTGTGCAGATATATTCACAAAACTAGTTACACTAGAGAAGGTGTGATGTTGTTTAGCTTCTCCTCGCTTGCAAAAGAAATGATGAATGGGCATGGGCAAGGGATTAGGAAAATTTTTGTCAAGGTAGAGTTTGTTGGAATTTGACAACTAATTGTAAATATGATTAAAATAGTATTTAATGCCAAGTTGGTTTTATAACGAAAACTGTTATGTAATGGAAGAGCCTCCTATAAAATGATAAATGCCTGAACTATTGTAATGAGGAGAATCATTATTGGTTTAATAGAAAATGCAATCCCTAACCACATGGATGTTTCCATGACACTTTGTGAAGGTTTTACCAGGTAAAAATATAATGTTTTTACTATTGAGTTTCATTTAGTTTTCAGTTATATATTTTTCGGTTAATTAACTACTTTGGCAACATCTAACCTGAACTAACAATATACACATCAAAACGAACATATAAAAATTTATAATGTGAAATGATATATGCTATATTGATATTATAATTTTCTCAAATACAAATCCTATTGATATTGCTATCCTTATTTGGCATGTTGATTGCTATAGTATTTTGTCTCCCAAACAATTCTAATGACAGGTTTATGCCTTATAATAATATAAAATGTGTTATTCTTGTCATTACTTGGCATTTTCATTGCTATCGTATTTTATCTGCCTAACAATTCCAAAATCAAGGTTACGTCTATCAATTATGTTGCCAAATGAAATGTATCATAAAGGTATCAAATGTGATCTGTTCTATGAGTGTGAATGTCTGCGTTCCTTTAACCAAAATAAAGCAAAGATAAAATAATTATAAGGACGATTGTTTAGTGTCCAAATTATTCCAACAACAGCGCTAAAAGCGTGCAAACTTAGCAACTGCATGAATAACAAGAAACAAGAAGAAAGAATTGGTGGCTGATTAGCATGTCCTGCATTGATGACTGAAAGATACAGAGAAAATAACGACGAATTGGTTCGGGTAGCCATGTTCCTTGGATCTAATTATTATGTCAAATATGTAGCAAATGTGTTTATACGCAAATTTTTCTCTTTCCTGAAATCATCTTATCTTAATAATCATATAATTTATTAAAAATTAATTCTTGTTTTTGAATAACAAATATAACAAATTTTTTTTTAATTCCTCTATGTAAAGGAAAAATATATATGTAAAGGAATATTTTAATTCATTTTCTTGAGAAGTGTTTTTGGTCATTTTCTTTCTCAACATTGGTTACTTCCGATTACACTGGCTGCTCCCCTGTTTTTGCAGTGAGAGTCACTGCTTTTTCCTCAGAGTATATTTGTAACATATTATATTAATATATAAAGCGTTGTTTTTTTTAAAAGAAATATATACAAATCTATAAAATGTATAGAGTGAAAGACTTGATATATACTTTTCAAAACAATTTGAACTTTTTCCTGAACAATTATCATACAGTTATTGCAGAGCTCAGTAAGTGATATTCAGATTGAAACTTCAAAATAGACTCACTTATTGAAACTTCAAAATAGACAATGTCCTGATATCCTGTGACTACTCCATAAGCTTTTTATTTGCAATAGACAACCACTTATAAACCTCTTCATCTCGTTTCCCATTCTCCATATTCATCATTATTAGTTTACACTCGGGCTTAGTTACTCCTGTGGTCAGCACACTGATAGGTACATCCTCTCGTCCGTCATAAATGTACAGTTTGTCCAAATGGGGAACAACCATCGCTTCAAATTGCTTCATAAACTCCATGCCCAATACAACCTCATAGTCATCTATCCACACTGTAGTCAACTCGGCTCTCCCTCTCCACTCTCCAAGTGTCACATCGACCTTATCAGGTACACTTATCATAGAATCTGGAGGAGAATTCACTGCCTTCATTCATGCCTGCACTGGTACAAATCTCAGTCCAATCCTTCTCACAGTATCCTCGCTCATAAAGTTGCGAGTTGCCCCACTATCTACCATAGTGAGTACATAATCACTCCCAACATTCATCTTGGCATACTCCAACCTATTTCCTTTCAGGTCTCTTCGTGAGACAACTTCCGTAGCCATCGCAACTCCTAAAATTTACATAACCTCTATAGAAGTTTCTTCTTCCTTTTTCGTATTGGCTTGTGCCAAGTTAGCCACTTTTGGTCTTGAGGGACAATTCTTCACCATATGTCATTCCTCACAAATCCAACACTTCAACTGTTTCTTTGTCTTCGTCTTATCATGCGATCTCAAAGTCTCCTCTTTCATAGATTTTTCTTTCGGTTTGTCATTCCTTTCCTTCTTCACATCAGAACCTTCATTATAGTGTTCTACCAAGCGATCCACAACAACAAATGCTTCTTCAAGTGTCTTTATATTTTGCCTCTTCACTTCATTCCATGTCGAAGGTTTCAACCCTATGATAAAGTTGAACACCTTGTCCCTTTCTGCCATGTCTGGAAGTTCCAAAACTGCACTTGAGAACTCTCGTTGATAAGCTGGTAGACTCCCTATTTTCTTTATTTGGTTTATATTCATCCTTGCATCCCATGTTTCATCTTGTGGACTAAAATGAGTTTGCAAAGCCTTCTTCATTTCATCCGACGATGTAATGTCTGCAGCATTGCCATTGGCAATCTAGTCCATCCTTCTTTGCCACCACATCTTACCATCTTTCGTCAAGAATTAAGCAGCTATCTTTAGTTTGGTTTCCTCATCACACATCCTAAAAAGCTCGAAGTACTGTTCGATATCCCATAGAAATTTACCAAGAGTTTTCACACTCCTTGTCCTGCTGTAAGAATCTAGCTCTTTGACTTTCACATGAGCCACACCTCCACCTGAGTTGTGCCCAAAAACTCTTTTCAAAACCACGATCTCATTCCAAGCACCGTCAAGATATTTTTGTAATTTCAAGATTTTTGCCAAACCTTAATCTCTTACTTCACTAATCTTCTTGACCTCTTCTTCTGTTTGTGCATACTACCATTTAGTATACTCGTATTGAATCTTGAGGTCCTTAAGTTCCCTTTTCACCCTTGCATAGCCTTCTTGAACTTGTATGTTCTTGGCCTTCATCGTAGCCATATCAAAAGAAAATTCCTCCGTACGATCTTTGCTAGATTCACTTGTCATAACATGAGGTTATTCTGCCATCTCTGCCATCTTCCTTCTTTGTGATCTTGTATAGACCATCCACCAGTGCTGTGGAAAATCAGGACCTCTGATACCAGCTGCCATGCCCCTACCCTGGCGGTAATATTCCAACCACACAAAGGGGGTGTAGCAACACCACCTGTTTTCTTTTTAACAACTCATAAGTGTGGACTATGCCTACTTTCTATACTCAGTTTATTTTTCAACTTTTCTAAGTATTATGTTTCTTTAAAACAGTGGAAACATTCATACAACATTCATTATCATTATTTTAACATAAGTGCACAACGAATATAAATCACGAGGGGCAACCCCCTGCAATATAATTTTGCCCGAATAATAATGATAATATTAGTTTTTCACATAAACTTACAATGAAGAGGAAACCCTAGATTCTAACTCTCAAATCTGGAAATTTACACTTCGCCCTACACAACCATGCAATCTTGCCTTCTCACTGGGCAGAGGTGCCTACGGGAAAATTCAACCATTTCACCTTTTACTTCATCATTTAGTTGCCTTCGTGTAGCGCTGTCCAGTCATGTCACCTACCCGATGCACACCCGTAGCTAATCCGCACCATGCCACCAACTCCATGTTGAACTATTCAACTCGTCACACCATCGCACTGGGTGCTCCACCTGTTCACTAGCTCATTGTGCCCATGGCTGCGTCACACGACTCGCGGGTCACCCCAAGTTGTTGGTCGCCCCAATTTATGGGTCGCCCCACCTCGTGGGTCACCCAGCTCATCCTCGGGCATGCCCACCTGCTCGCCATTCACACTTCCCAACACACCAACTCGCAGTCGCCTCGACTCGCCACGCCAACCACCTATCCACGGTTACCCCGACTCATTGCTCCGACCCACCGTTCCGTAGTTCACCCGTTCAACTAAGCCATGGTCACCCCAACTTACCTTGCCAACTAGTCGACCGCGGTTTTCCCAACTTGTCGCACTTTCATTCAATCGACCCAAGCACCCTCACCCGAACTTGCCTCACCGGCTGAGTTACCAAGTGCGCCCATTCACCATTTGTCTACCTGCCCTCTATGGTAGCTCTTGCACTTATAAGTGCACCCACCCATCATTCATCCCATTCCCGACCTGTGGTTGCCTCTACCGCCTAACCTGTGACCCAACCCACCAACTCGTCCGCTGCAACCTGAACGACCTAGGACTTCACCCAATATGTGATCTCTGACCTTGGCTACTTGCTTCGGCCCAAGACACTACTTGCACTTTGCCCACCATTTCAGACCACTAAATAGCTCACACCACTAGCTCGCATGGACACTTGCATGAATGCCTTGATGATTTTCCTCCACCGTCCGTCTCCCTCTTTATATGGCGTTTAGCCTTTCGGTTAGGGCTTCAACTCACCAACTCGACCCATCGTTTGTGATGAGCCTCATAAATGGGTAATTATATGGGCTCATTTTACCTCCTAACCTAGTCAAATAAGCCATTCTCTTAGCTTATTGTATGATTTTTTTATTATATTTATGCTTATAGAGTGAGTTGAGTTAGCTATGATGCCATGTGGTTTAATATGTATTTAATGCAGATTATTGATGAAATTTGTCGTCAAAGTCAAGGATTCAGTGGACAAATGAAAGAAATAACTTGAAGTGGACAAAGGAGAGGACTTATAGGAGAGGATTCCCATCATTTATTACTCCTCACTTCGAATTCCCCTTCATTCACCTCGGACTACAAACAACCAAGTCATGCATTAGCAGGCAACCGAGCAAGTGGAGGATAACTGATGATTATCTCGAGTTTTGGGAGCCAAGCCTCCTTGATTTTGAAGAAGCTATTGGTAGCTTCATTTGTATAAGTAGAGAGGCTTAGGGCCTCAATAGGGTCAGATTTTTGTTAGACTTCAAGTTTTACTGCATTATTGCTTATGTAAACTCCACTCAACTTCGAGCTTATTATCTTCACAGTTCATGTAATATTGTTATTGTTTTGAGAATAAAGATGGAATCCTTTTTGAGTTATAAATGAGTTACCTCAGAGGGCTGAAGCTCTTGAGTTAGGGCCCAATCCAAGAAACCAAGCTCCTCTTTACTTGTATTTGTATGTTTCATTTTAGTTTGTAGAATAGGTTACTATTAGACGTATTTATTTTATGGTTGAGAATAGATTTCTTTTGATGATTCAATAGTTTTCTTCCATTTGTGCTTTCTATAGTAGGTTACACAGAGATAAAAATAATATTCAAAAGGATAGCAACATTGCCTTGGCCTCTCTTCCTCCCTTTGGGAACATGATTTGAGGCAAAGATCCTCTTGCTGCCCCAAAAACACAGATTTTCCTCATTCATAGGATTTCTAGTGTTTGCAGCTTCTTAGTTGGTTCATAGTCTAGTTTAGCTTTACTTTAGAACCTCTCCATCATGCTCATTTCCTTATTTTCAATAGTTTTCTTTCATGGTTTATTTTCCTGCAATGGTTATCAACATTTCCTTTTATAGATCATAGTTTACTTGATGCAAAAACTTTATTTTTTAGATACACTTATTTCCTTTCTTGCTTAAATCTCATTGGTTGACTGTCAGTTCTTTATGTATCATATATCTTCTAGTAGTAGGCTAGCCCATCAACAATTCCATTCTACATCTGGTCCATGCCCTACAGGTCACCGAAGTCTCCCCTCAATTCTGCCTTAGTTTCCTACATTTTCCATAGGATTTCTTCCTCTCTCCTTGAGAAAATCCAATCATATTTCTCTCTCCTAATGATTATTGGTAGACTTTGGGCCCCCTAAAACCTCATTCCATCCTTCATCCACCTCTTCCACCCACTCTCACACCCTCAAAACTGTGAAAACTGCTCTCGGCCTGCTCTTGTAGGCTTCCTGTAGAATGTTGTTTTTTCTCCTATAGATTTCCTGTGCCCTCTTGTATATTTTCCTATAGGCTTTCTTTTGAAGGCCAAGTGTGGGAAAAGTCTCCAGAAGGTCACCTGAGACCTCCTAGGATCCATCCACACCATCCTACATGCTCTCAAGTCCCAAAACGACCCTCCATCGCCACCTAATCACCGCCACATTAACAAACAAATAAATTACATGCGTGACACATTCACATAAAAATATATAAAAATCCAAAAAGATGCTTTTTGCTCATTTACTTCCAAAAATAGCTTAGGTAGATGTTTTTTACATCCTTTAGTAAGTAATGGCATTCTTTTCATGGTTTTGATAGTGTTTTCTGCAAAAGTAGGATTATTGGTTAACTAGGATTTCCTTGGTTTGCTTTACATTTCAGTCTTCCTTTCTGCAAGTAGAATAGCATCAGTAGAGTAATCTCTCTTTTTACTTTCATCACATATAGAGCTTGTTCTAGAATCCATAGAAGTTGGCTTGAGCTCCTAGTGATCTTGCGCCAACTGACCAAGTGACTACCTACAATAAGAAGTAGTGCTTGTGCATATAGCACTGTCACTTCCAAGTTTGTTACGAACTACTGGGTTGATAAGAGTAAAGTAGGTAGCCCAAAAGTTGCAGCATTATTGCTGCAATAATGGTGCTCACCACCTTTTGGCATTGTTGCCGGGGAAGTGTCAGAGTATTTTGTGATTACTGCTTTCTTCTATTTTCTTCTTGCAAAATTCTACTAATAGTTTATTTCAACAAAAGTAGAACAGTCATTTCCTTTCTTTCAGTTCTACATTTATTTTTCTTTCTTTTTCAATTCTTCAATTTCCATTTCAACAAAAGTAGATTAGTCACTTCTTTTATTTCAGTTCTACATTTCCTTGCTTTTCTCTTCAATTCTGCAAATTTCATTTCAGCAAGTAAATTTCAGTTAGTTGCAAATTGTTTCTTTCATTTAATTCAGTTTGCAAGTACTATCAATATGGGGAAAAGAAACAAAAACCAACCAAAAATATTTTCTTTCATGCCTTGTAGAAAAAGAGATAATTCAGGAAAAAATTTTCCCGACACCACCACTACTTAACACAGCCAAACTTCTCTCTTCTTCAGTGGTTGTGATCAAGAAGAACCCTTAGGTGAATAGCCCGACATATTTGAAGAACCTATAGGGGAAGAAGAAGAAGAAAACATTCCTTTGGAGCCAATGGCTGAACTCAGAAATGCTAGGGGGAATGGAGAAAGAATAAAGGGTACCTTTCCCATTCGGGAGACCAATGGGGATACCAAAATAAAGGATATAAGTCGTTCTGCCCTACCTCATTTCCATGGTCTGACTACAGAAGATCCTGAAACCTTCTTATTTGAGTTTGTTGTTATCTATCGAACTTATGACTATGGAGAAGATGAACAAAAGTTGAAACTATTCCCCTCTACTCTCAAGGATGCAACATTGTGTTGGTTCATGGGATTACCTAACAATAGTATCACAACTTGGGACCAAATGCAGCAAGCCTTTAACAACAAGTATCAAGAGTATTGTAGGTCAAAAGATACCAAAGAAGAAATTTTCCAAATGACTATAGGAAGTGATGAGTCCCTGGAAGACTATGAGGAGAGGTTCCAGCTCAGTTAAAAAAGGGTTGGGTGTACACTTGATCCCGAGTCTCTAAAGATGGTCATGCTCAGGGGAATTCAGGAGGATATTTTAGACACCCTCCATCTATTGACTGGGGGAGACATCTACCAACTGTCATATGAAGACATAAAGACTATTTTTAGAAACCATTATAGAGTAACCAGAAAGAAAGGTAGGGGGAGTCCACCTGTAGCCAATACCGCTTCCTCTAACTCATCTATCAAGGGAGAAATTGGAAACATGCTGGAAGACTTCAAGCGTGAAATGTTGTAGATTCTTGCCATGAAAATGGATACCTTGCATATCAAAAGAAAACAAGAGGAAGCAAAGAGGGCTTTGGCAATATTTTTCCCTAGATGCACTAAGAGGCATCCTAAGAATGAATTCCCATTGAACTCTATAGAGGATTGTTCAGTTTGTGAAGAAAATAATTCTATAGATAAGTACCCTTCCTTACCCGTACTTAAAGTTGTATATCAGGGGGTTGAGGGAGTCACTAAAAAACTCTATTACATAGACCAAAGAAGGCCACATGGACCTAGACCATACCAGCAGGGGATGCAAGGGACATCCCAGGCATATTACAACCTCAACTATGTCACTTCCATACCTTCTTGGGGTTCCCCTACTCATCCTTCCTAGTCCATGCCTCCTCCTTGGTCCTTCACATCTCAATATCATGCCCAAATAACCAACCATTCATTCCAATCCTATGCTCAGCCGCAGCCTCAGTGGAATGCATCTCATTAGGGGTGTAGGCCCCAATACAACTCTCCTCCTACTCTTTTTCCTCCACCACTTGCCCAACCAAAACTGTGACCTCCTGCTCCACCAAAGAAACCCCAAATTCTTGCCCAAGCAAATATGAACCCAAACAAGAAACAGGCTCAACAAGTGTATAGTGGGGAACCATCATGATCGACTTATGCTATGGAGATTCATGAAATTAACTTACGATCTGGGAAAGTTCTCCCGACAACAAGACTCCACCTAACGAGGTTGAGGAAGGTAAAGAGGAAAGTTAACCTAAAGAAAATCCACCCTTTCCTGAGAGACTCTCCGTAACAATCTAACCTACCCTAGAAGAAACTGAACTCCTGTGAGAATTGAAACATTTTTGTGTGAATATACCACTTCTCTAAGCCATAAAAGATGTGCATATCTATAATAGCTTGATCAAAGAGAAGTGATTTAGACATCTAGGAAGGCGCAAGAGGGATGCCCCAAATATCAATGTCATAGGGAAACTGTCCGACTTAATGTTGGGGCAGGTAATCTATCCAAAATATCTAGACCCTGAAAGCCTAGTAGTTGATGTCCATATCAATGGCCCCATGATCCCACATACCTTGATTGATCTAGGATCTACCATTTATATGATGACAAAGTACACAATGCTCAAAATCAACCTCCAGGGCTCCCCGAGGAAGACCACAATTGTACTACAGTTAGCAGACTGCTCTATCTTGACCCCTGAAGGGATTGTGGAAGATGTGATGGTCTCCATTGATTCTTGGGAGTACCCTGTTGACTTCTTAGTTCTGCAAGCAAAGGAAAATCTCATTGGGTATCCTCTCATTTTGGGAAGACCCTGGTTGGCTACCACCGATGCCTACATCAGTTGTTAAGCTGGGAACATGACCATAAAGAACAAGCATATGTCCAAGTAGTTTGTTGGGTGTGGAGCCTAATTATCTTCTATATTCAAAGGTTTCAGCTGAATGTATACCCCTGGAAGACTGTACACCCATCCACGCAGGGGGAACTTGTCCCCCTCCCAGCCGTCTGGGGCCTAGTAGTCCCCCGGCAGGGGTTCTGGGGCCAACAGTCCCCCTACAGGGGTTCAGGGGTAGCATCCCCGAAGCTAAAAATAGATGTAAAATTTCCTTGTAGAAGTCTAGTAATTTCTAATCAATTTGGGTTATTCATTAGGCAGATGATCTGATGGTAGAAGTTATGTTTAATTTAAGGTTTTTTGCTCTAGAAGGCAACCCCTCACCATATATGAGGGAATTGTATTGCGTCTATGTAGATCTATATTCTGAGTGAGGAAGAGAGAGGAGATTGAGAGCGAGGAGAGAGTTATAGCAGATCTACTGTAGGTTATATCTCTTCAGTTTGCTAGATAATATAATAAAAGAAGGACTAGCTGTTTCTCCGTGGACATAGCCCAAACTGGGTGAACCACGTATATCTGTGTCTCTCTTGTTTTATGCATTTTCTGTGTTTATTTTTATGCAATATTTTATGTGTTCCATTGCTCCATAATATATAATTTTCTAACAGCTGGTATTAGAGCCGAAGTTATATTCGGCTGATAAATTCATAGGAGAGAAGGGTTCTTGGTTCGAGTGGGAGCAATGACGAAATATGGTAGGTTTAGAGTCGAAAAATTTAATGGCCAAAACTACCAGCTGTGGAAGATGGAGATGGAATATTATCTGTATCAGAGAGATCTGTACCTACCATTGAGCGGAAAGACAAAGAAACCGATGAGTATAATAAACACAAAATGGGATATTCTCGACAGAGAAGCAATTGAAACAATACAACTGTGCCTAGCGGCGTCAGTAGCATTTGATATTTCAAAGGAAACGACAACATAGAGTTTAATGTCGGCATTGGCCAAACTATATGAAAAACCCTCAGCCTCAAATAAGGTATTTCTTATGAAGCGTTTATTTAATATGAAGATGTTAGAGGGTGGATATGTCACTGATTATTTAAATGATTTTAATACAGTTACAAGTCAATTAAGTTCTGTAGGGGTAAACTTTGATGATGAAGTTAAAGCTCTGTTATTCTTGTGCTCATTGCTAGAAAGTTGGAATGGTTTAGTAATGGCCATTAGTAACTCTGTTTCTGGATCTAGTACTTTAAAGTTTGATGATGTTGTTTGTGCTATCCTTAGCGAGGAAATGCGATGGAAAATCTCTGGCAAGATATGATGTAATGTTTTGAGTGTAGAGTCTAGGGGAAGAAAAATGTAAAGAGGAAAGAACTCAGGATATCAAAGTAAATCAATGAAAGGCAGATCCAAGTCATGATCGAGGATAATGTGCTAGAAATGCAGAAAGAAAGGACACCTAAAGAAAAACTGTACATCTCGTAAGGGAAAAGAATGAGATGCATAGCAAGAAAACAATCGTGAAGCAAATGTGATAGGTGAGGTGTTAAAATATGCTTTGATGCTTTGATTCCTGGGTGGTAGATTCAGGGGCCTCATTCCATGCGACACCCGATAAGAAATATTTTCATGATTGATCTGATATTCACCATATGAGTGACATTAGTTAAAGATTTATTGAACAAATGTTACAGACTCATGTGCTGGTGTGTGTTCTATGTTATTGAAGCAATGGATTGATCATATTGCCAAGACACAGACAATAAAATGGAAAGGCAGTAGAGAAATACAGTAAGCAAACACAAAGAAACAAGAATTTTAATAAGGAGTTCACCCTCTTCTCCAGGGCTACATCTCCAGTCCAACTTCAATGGTGACCTTGTTTTATTGTCTCTTTAAGCAGAGAATTACAATGCAGGGACTCAATGTGAGTTCTCCTGAAGCAGGTTTTGCTTGGTAGGTTGGTTCTTGGATCCCCAAGCCACTGGAGTACATAGACTCTTCTACTTCCTACCAGCTCTGTGACCTTATGGTCTACAGTGGCAAGAGCCCAATGTGGTGCTCAGCCCAAACAAATTCCTCTATGGGATGGCTTAGATCTCTTAAGCCTATGGTGCTCGACGTTGCCTCTGGTCAGCTCAACCCTCTGTCCTTTTTTTGCTTTTGCTTCATTGTCTTATTTCTCTATGTATTTCATCCTCCTCTCATGATTTTGGTCTCTCTGTCTTCTTTCTTTGTCTTTCGTACTATTTTCCAACTTGACTATGTATTTTTTTTGCTGTCATGGTTTTTAGCCCTTCGAACTCATGCCTGCTTGATTCCTCTTTTGCCACTATTGATTCACCTTCTGTAGCTGTGCTTGGAGTTCCCTATTCGGCATCATCATGAATGCTCAAGGAGTGGCCACATGTCCTCCTCTAAATAGCGCCAACCTACTTTGTTGATTCATTTCTTCAGGTACACTATGGTTGAAGTCTTCCTCCACCATGGTGGTCAAATGAATTCCAAATCTTTACAAATCATGATGTACTCCTTCATTGATTCTACTTCCTCCATCGGGCGTGATCTCAGCCGTCTGATCTAGTGCCTCAAGATATGACGCCATACACACGTTTCGTGTGGTTGACTTGCTTGACCAATAACGTGCGATCAACGATGATTTTCTCTCACTTCCGCTTGCCACACATCGATTGATGAGTGGGATTGCTATGCTTCCATCCGAAACTGCTTACCATTTGAGGGTTCCATAAGCAATACTACTGGTTTCTAGAGCACAGGTCCCACTGTTGTACGTTTAGCACTTTTTTCCTTTTCCGTCGGCGGTTCTCCAGTATGCCATGCATCCGTGTGCTTGGGCTTCCCCCATTTCGGCCTAGTTTTCCTAGCGATGTGCGATTAGTGCTAACACCTCCTTATTTTGTCGATCCAGGGATCCTAGGGTCTAATTCGGCCTCCTACGCAGTCTCCATGGGCCTCGCTCAGTGCGATTTGATCGAGGTCCTCGTCATTCCATGATAGTTGTCATTTCCACTAGTTAAGGGGTGTTTTTGATCACGGTTTTGAATTCGTAGAGATTTGTTCCAACCTGATACGATCATGGTTCCTTGAAAGTCTTTTATGGATCCAATTCGGATCATGGCCTTCCCACTAAAAAATATTTTGTACCACCAAAAGTTGGTTTTCTTTCAAGCATCGACTAAGTAAGAATACTGTTGTCTCACTTGTCAAATCTCAAGCCACTTTGCACTGCTCGACTTCGAACCTTTGAGTCCAATTCTGAGGTACTCAACATCTGCTCTGTGCATCGTCCTCATCTTCCTATCCAAGACTGTGTCTTCCTGTAACTCATTAAGGTATTCAGGTAGCAGGTCATCAATAGAAGGCAATTGACTTTGCTCTTTAGGATCCTCGATCATTGAAGGTTCAAACAATCTCAAGCAATCTGCATTTATGACTGAGTAGATGTGCATGTAAGCTGGTAGATCAAGGTGAAAAACATTTTCACCAATCTTCTCAAGTATCCTAAAATGTCCATACCTAATAGGCTTTAGCTTTTTACCTTCACCTTGCATCCTATCCTTGCTAATATATAGCTAGAATTGGTCTTCAACTTGAAAACTATGTTCCATTCATTGCTTGTCCGATGCTTGTCATGCCTAGCCTTGTATTTGGCCTGGCTCTTTTCCAACTATTCTTGTACTTCCTGGGGGATCTCCTGGATCTGTTCAATGAACCTAGTTGCCTTGTCCACATCACTGTGTCCATCAACCATGGTATCTTTACCAAAGACAAAATCGAAAGGAGACCTTGGTGTGAAACCAAAACAGGTCTCAAGAGGAGATCTTTATGTAGAAGTGTTTTTCTCTATTGTAAGCATGCTGCACTTAACACAAATGTTCATCCCAAAGCCTAGGATGTTTGCTGCAATATCCCCTGAGTAACTAGATCATTGTCCTGTTAACTACTTTTGTCTGTCCATCAGTTTGTGGATGAAAAGTTGTGATTTTCTTCAGTTGGGTGTCCATTAGTTCCCACAGACTTGACCAAAACTTCCCTATAAATCAGATGTCTCGACCAGATATAGTAGAAGTGGGTAATCCAAAATGAACCCATACATGTTCAAAGAATAATTTTGTAGTTTGTTTAGTTGTAATCTGTTTATTACAAGGTATCAAAATGCACATTTTGCTGAACCTATCCACAACCACATATAGATAATCATGACCTTTCCTAGATTTATGCAGTCCTCTAATGAAATCCATGGAAACACTTTCCCAAGGGTGAAACAGAACTGGTAAAGGAGGATACAAGCCTATTTTTCTATTTCTGGGCTTGCTTTTAGCACACATAGTACACCCTCTTACATATCTAGAAACTATCTCATTCATTTTCGGCCAAAACAAAATCTTTGTAGCTGTGCAACTATTTTACTTACCCCAAAGTGACTTGATATTAGAGAAGTGTGTGCCTCTCTAATTATCTTTACTCTATCAGTTTGTGGAATGCAGAGTTCCCCACAATGATGCAAGAGTCAGCCCTTCACATGATAGTCCAATTCTTCTACCTTTTTGCCTTGAATCAAAGTTGCATATACATATTTAAATTCTATATCCTGAGCATACTGTTCTATATAGGTTTCATGTAGCACAAAATTATGCTTAATTATGCTAGATGCATTTATAATGGGTCTAGATAACATGTTTGCAACTTTGTTGTGTATGCTCTTTTTATATCTGATGACTAGATGAAACTGTTGTAGAAAACCCATCAATCTGTAATGCCTCGATTGCTACAACTTAGTTTGGGAGTGTAGATATTGAAGTGATTGATGATTAGTATGTATCACTGTCTCTTTGCCCATTAAATAATTTTTCCACTTTTTCACACTCTGAACCAATGCATAGAATTCTTTATCATATGTAGGATAGTTAACTACTGTAGGATTAAAAGTCTCAGAATGATAACATATGGGTTTACCGTGCTATGTCAACACTGCTCCCATGGTATAGTCACTGGCATCTATTTGGATTTCAAATGGTGTTTGTAGATCGAGCAATGCTAATACAGGCATTGTACTAATCTTTTCTTTCAAGGTGTTGAAGGCTTTCTGATGTTTGCCTTCCCACTAAAACACCTTGTTCAATCCTGTCAAAGCATGTAAGGGAGCTGCAATTGAGGAAAAGCTAGAAATGAACTTCCTCCAATACTGTGCTGCTCTTAAGAAGCTTCTCACTTCTGTAGCAGACTTGGGTTTATGCCAGTTTACAATGACTGCCACTTTAGAGGGATCTATTTTCAGTTCACCACCCCCTACTATATGACCCAAATAATTTAGAGATGTTTTGCATAATTCACATTTTTAGAGTTTAACATAAAGTTTTTGTCTTTTGAAAACATCTAACATTTGCTTAACATGTTTTAAGTGTTCTTCCCACGTTTTACTAAACATGAGAATTTCATCTAGATACACAATAACAAAATCATCAAGAAAAGGTCTGAGTACTTCATTCATTAATCTCATGAAAGTAGTAGGGGCATTGGTCAAGCCAAAAGGCATAACCAACCACTCAATCCTTGCTTTGTTTTGAAAGTAGTCTTCCATGCATATTTCTCTGTAACTCTGACCTGATGGTATCCACTGTGCAAATCCATCTTGGTGAAATAAACAACTTCCTTCAATTGATCTAGAAGATCATCTATGCGAGGAAGGGGATAATGATTTTTTATTGTTATCTTATTCAATGCACAGTAATCAATGCACATTCTCCACGAGCCATCTTTCTTTGTCACCAAAACGATTGGTGACCCACATGGTGATGTGTTAGGCCTGATCAATCCCGTCTCGAGCAACTCCTGCACCTACTTCTTGATTTTATCATTCTCTAAAGCAGACAACCTATACATCCCAATGTTAGGAAATGGAACATCTTGTTGCAAAATAATATCATGTACTATCTCCTTTTTGGGTGGCAGACCTTTAGCTTCCTGAAACAAGACATCATACTCTGAACAATGTTCTCTATATCAGCTTGCTGCTAACCATTACAACCCTCAAATACATTGGTTTTATCAGGTTTCTTTTCTCTTACAACCATCACTAGGAATTGTTTGCATGAATTTATCATTCTTTTCATCTGCCAAGAATTTATGAGAGTATAATTATTCTTGAGCTTGTGAGCTCTTACAAAGTATTCGATTCCATCTTTAACAAGTAGATACTTGTTTTGAGCTCTATATAAGATAACATTTCTATCATACAAATAAGGACTTGCTAAAACAATTCCACATATATCCAAAGGAATTATGTCTAACTCAACCTCATCTACAAATGCTGACCCAAAAGAAAACTTGAGTTTGCACTGTCTAGTCACTTGTAGTTTTGCTTTATCATTCAACCATCCTAATGGGTATGGTTTCTTGTGAGGTGTAGTTGCTAATTCCAATTTCCTTACAATTTCTTCATAAATCAAATTTACTTGTGAACCACTATCAAACAAAGTATCAATATCTTGATGTTTGGAAATAACTCGAATATGAAAAATCTCATGTCTTTTTCTCTGAAGTTCTTCATCAATAATAGTTTGAGCAAAAATACTAGTAGATGCTTAAGAATTGTTACCTTTTATACCTATGGCTGCAATGATTATTTCATCTCCCGAGTTTGTATTAAAATCTTTCTGAATAGTTGCAACAGTCTTCTTCTTCTTGCCCTCAAACTTCTTAGGTCTCAGCTCTGGATGTAGAATCCAAGAATGCTCATTGTTATGCCCCTCCTTTTTACAGTGACTGCATGAAGCTTTGATTTTCTGTGTAGTATTAGCCTTCCTTACTTTCCACTTCTACTTTCTTTTCTCCTTGCTCTTGCTTACAATGGGTTGGGATGGTCCCCCAACTTCTATATTTCCATTCTTTCCTCTAACTTCTAGATGAGTAGCTTGTACATATACCTCATCTATACTAGTGGGATTAAATATGTGGATGGTATGCCTGATGTAGTTGTGTAGATAACCAATGTACTTCAAAAGAGTCTCTGGTGAGTCTAATGAGATACCCAACATCAATTCTCTCTTTCTAAACTCATGAGTATACCCTTGCACACTTTGCCCTTTCAACTGTGGAAGAGTTTGCCAACTCATCATGGCTTGTTGCATGTAGGCCAATGGATAGAACTACTTCTTGATTGCAGTAACAAATTCACTCGAGATAGAGATGATCTTATCATTTTTTTTCATATCAGCTTGGGTTCTGCCTTCCCACCAAACCAAGGCAGTGCCTCCTAGGTGTAGGCTTACCAGCTGTATTTTGCTCTTGTCTGAGTTGATGTTTTACACTTTGCAATACACATCAATTTGTCTAATCCAATTGTCCAACTTTTCAACATTTAGATCTCCATCATATATAGGAAAATCAAATTTAACATGTATCTTTGTCAAAGATGCTTTCTTATTATGTATAAGGCTATTAGGAGGTGTGAAAAAGCTTTCCTCTTTCCCTTTTCCTTTCGAGTGGTCATGGGAATGAGACTCATCATCTTCTTTATCTTGTTTAGACCTAGATGAGTCTTCATCCTTATTCTTTCTAAAGCCCCTATACATTTCTTTTACCATAGACTTTATAGCTGGGAAACTCTCTATGAATTGAGGGTCTAGCCCCATAGAACCTTCCTCTGACATTGTCTTCCAAGGATAGACTCTCCCAATTTCTGGATTAGTTTCAACCAACTCTCCTTCTCCTAATTTGAACTTTGATGTAGTGAGCATTCAACAGCTAAACAAACACAAGCTTGTCTAACCTTACGGCCTAGAGCTCTGATACCACTTGATCTGATATTCATCCTATGAGTGACATCAATTAGAGATTTATTGAAAAAAGGTATTACAGACTCATGTGCTGGTGTGTGTTCTTTGTTATTGAAGCAACAGATCGATTAGATTTCCAATACACAAACAATAAAATGGAAAGACAACATAGAAATACAATAAGAAAACACAAAGACACAAGAATTTTAATAAGGAGTTCACCCACTTCTCCAGGCCTACATCTCTGGTCCAACTTTAGTGGTGGCCTTGTTTTATTGTGTCTTTAAGTAGAGAATTACAATGCAGGGACTCAATGTGAGTTCTCCTGAAGCAAGTTTTGCTTGGCAGGGTGGTTCTTGGATTCCCCAAGCCACTCGAGTACACAAACTCTTCTTCTTCCTACCCGCTTTGTGACCTCCTAGTCTAAAGTGGCAAGAGCCCAATGTGGTACTAAGCCCCGGACATATTCCTCTACGGGATGGTTTGGATCTGTTAAGCCTCTGGTGCTTGACGCTACCTCTGTTGAGTTCGACCCTCTGTCCCTTTTTTGCTTTTGCTTCACTGTCTTCTTTCTCTGTGTATTTTTTCCTTCTCTCAGGATTCTAGTCTCTCTGTCTTCCTTCTTCGTGTCTCAGACTCTTTTTCGACATGACTGTGTATTTTTTTTCATTGTCATGGTTTTTAGCCATTCAAATTCATGCCTGTTCGGTTCCTCTTCCACCACTATCGATTCACCTTTTGCAGTTGTGCTTGGAGTTCCCTGTTCGGCATCATCATGACCGCTTAGGGAGTGGCCACATGTCCTCCTCTAAATAATGCCAGCCTGCTTCGTCAGCTCGTTTGTTTAGTTACGCCATGAATGAGGTCTTCCTCCACCATGGTGGTCAAACGGATTCAAAATATTTACAAATCGTGGTGTATTCCTTCATCAATTCCACTTCCTCCATCGGGTGTGATCTCAATCGTCTGAACTGGGGCCACCTCCAGATCTAACGCCATACACACGTTTCATGCAATTGACTTGCTCGACTGATAACACGTGATCAATGATGGATTTCTCTCACCTCCACTTGCCACGCATCGATCGATGAGTGGGATCGCTATGCTTCCATCCAAAACCACTTACTGTTTGAGGGCGCCCCAATCAATACCACCGGTTTCTAGACTGTGGGTCCCACCGTTGTACGTTTAGCACTTTTTGGCTTTTCCACCCGTAGTTATCCAATCCACCATGCGTCTGTGTGCTCGAGCTTCCCCCATTTTGGCCTAGTTTGCCCAGCGATGCGTGATTATGCTAATAACACATGAAAAACCTCCTTATTTTCCCAATTTGGGGCTCCTAGGGGCTAATTTGACCTCTTGAACAGTTTCCATGGGTCTCGGTCAGCACGCTTTGACCGAGGTCCTTCTCATTCCACGCTGGCTACTATTGCCATTGGTTCAACGGTGTTTTTGATCACGGTTCTGAATTCTTAGAGATTTGCTCCAACCTAATACAATCGTGGTTCTTTGACAGTCTTTTATGGATCTAATTCAAATCAATGACTATGTTCAAGGAGATTTTGGACAAGTCTGTTTGGGTGATGATACACCGTGTAAAATTGTTGGAATGGGTAAGGTTCTTGTAAAACTACAAAATGGAAACCAATGGCTACTAAAGGAGGTAAGGCATGTTCCAGATATGAAGAAAAATCTGATTTCAACAGGGCAGTTAGGCGGTGAAGGTTGTGTGACAACTTTCATAGATAAAGATTGGAAGGTCACAAAAGGAGCCCTGGTAATAGCAAAAGGTGAAATGGTTGGTACATTGTATTTATGCAATGGTATTTCTAACTCTGTTAATGCTTTAACTTCCAAAGGAGCACATGCAAGATTATGGCATCTTAGGCTCATACACATGAGTGAGAAGGGGATGAATATTCTTCACTCAAGGAATTCGTTTCCAGGTTTGAAGAATGTTGATTTGGACTTCTATGAGAATTGTGTTTATGGAAAACATAAGAGAGTCAGATTCCTTAGAGTTGGGTAAGAAAAGAATATCGACAAATTAGAGCTTGTGAATACAGATGTATGGGGACTTTCTCAGGTATCATCTCTTGGTGGCTCTCATTATTATGTTACTTTTATTGATGATGCAACCAGAAAAACCTGGATTTATTATATTCGAAATAAATCTGATGTATTTGATGCTTTCAAGAAATGGAAAGCTTTGGTTGCAAATGAGATAGGAAAAAGGTTGAAGTGTCTCAGATCAAACAATGGAGGTGAATATTGTAGCAAAGAGTTTGATAGGTACTATTAAGAGAATGGAATTTGCAGAGACAAGATAGTTCTAGGAACACCACAAGAAAATGGTGTGTCAGGAAGAATGAACAGGACAATCATGGAGCGTGCAAGGTGCACGAGATTGCATACAGGATTGCCTTTACAATTTTGGGAAAATGTTGTAGACACTGTTGTTTATCTAATAAACAGAGGTCCTTCAAGTTCCTTAGATGGTGGTATTCCAGAGGAGGCATGGACATGTAAAAAGGTAAACTACTCATTTTTATAGACTTTTGGTTGTGAAGCCTTTGTCCACATTAATAAAGAAAATAGAACAAAGCTTGAGGCAAAATCAAAGAAATGTACCTTTATTTCATATGGTGTTAATGATTTTCGTTATCGCTTATATGGTTATGAAAATCACAAAATCATTAGGAGCAGATGTAATATTCAATGAAAAGTTCTTATATAAGAATCAATTGCAAGAAAAGAAACAGGAAAAAGAAAACAAAGAATACATAGTGCTTGATGATATCACAGGAAAAGTGATGGTGCCTGAAAATCATAATGATCAACAGCCAGAACAACAACCACAATAGCAACAAGCACTTCAAACACTTGAAAGTGGTGCTAGAAGATCTACCAAGATAAGGAGACCCCCTGAATGGTATTGTCCTTCATTATATTATGTATTGTTGACTGATTCTAGTGAACTAGAATGTTATCAAGAAGCAGTGCAGGTAGAAACCAGAATGAAGTGGGAGCAAGCCATGAAAGAAGAGATGGACTCCTTAGCACATAACCAGACTTGGGACATAGACAGGTTGCCTGCAGGTAAGACAACATTGCAGAATAAATGGGGTTATATGCTGAAGGAAGAAGATGGAGGAAACCAGAGGTACAAATCTAGACTTGTAGTGAAGGGGTTTGCACAGAAGAAAGGTATTGATTTTGATGAAATATTTTCTCCTGTTGTTAAAATGACTTCAATCAGAACTATTTTAAGTCTAGTAGTAGTTGAAGATTTGCATCTTGAGTAGTTATAGGTAAAGACAACCTTTCTCCATGGGGAATTGGAGGAAGAGATATATATGTAGCAACCACAAGGATATGAGGTAAAAGGGAAGGTGAAACTAGTGTGTAGGTTGAAGAAGTTTTTGTATGGCTTAAAATAGGCTCCAAGGCAGTGGTATCTAAAATTTGACAGGTTTATGTCTGAACAAGGTTATACTAGTGTCACTCGTATCATTGTGTTTATCTCAAAAGGTAAAATGATGGCAGCTATATTATATTTCTATTGTATGTAGATGAAATACTTGTTGTAGGTCCTAAAATGTAGGAGATAAATGTACTCAAAATAAAATTCCAAACTCATTTGCAATGAAGGATTTGGGTGCTGCAAAACAAATCCTTGGTATGAGAATAACTAGAGACAGGAAGAATCGCAAATTAACATTGTCTCAAAGTGACTACATAGAAAAGGTGTTGAAAAGGTTTAATATGTAGTATGCAAAACCAATTAGTATACCTTTGGCTAGCCAAATCAAATTAAGTGAGGAGTGTCCCAAGACTCAGGAAGAAATGGCTCATATGTCTAAATTTCCATATGCATCAACAGTTGGAAGCTTAATGTATGCAACGGTCTACACAAGGCCTGATATTGCACATCCAGTGGGAGTTGTAAGAAAGTACATGAACAATCCAGGAAAAGAACTTTGGATGGCAATGAAGTGGATTCTCAAGTATTTGAGAGGTACCACAAATCAAGCATTATACTTTGGTGGTTCAAACATTGCTCTACAGGGATATTTTGATGCAGATATGGTAGGTGACAGAGATAACAGGAGGAGCACTACAAGATATGTATTTACTATAGGTGGAACAACTGTCAGTTGGGTTTCAGAAATCTAGAGTGTTGTTTCAGTTTCAACAACAGAAGTAGAGTATATTGCTACTACAGAGGCTAGTAAAGAAATGATTTGGTTACAAATATTTCTGGATGAATTGGGTAAGAAGCGGGAGTCGGGCAGATTATACAGTGACAGCCGGAGTGCCACACATATTGCAAAGAACTTTGCTTTTCATTCCAAGATTAAGCATATATAGCTCAAGTACCATTTCACATGGTCAACATTGGAAGGTGGACAGTTGAAGCTGGAAAAGATACACACTAGCCAGAATATTGTAGATATGTTAACAAAAGTTGTAACCAGGGAGAAACTGAGAATTTGCTAAGTTTCAATTAGTATTCAAGTATGATGAAGAAGATGAGAAACAACCAGGTCCAAAGTGGAGTGGTTGTCTAGCAAATGAAGCGACAGTGTAGTTGCTACAATCAGTCACCAATTGGGAGATTTTTGGGTGTGGAGTGTGATTATCTTCTGTATTCAAAGGTTTCAGCTGGATGTATACCCCAGGAAGACTATACACACCTCCACATGGGGGGTAATTTTCCCCCCTGCGGGGGTTTGGAGGTAACACCCTTGAAGCTAAAAATAGATGTAAAATTGCCTTGTAGAAGTCTAGTAATTTTTAGTCAATCTAGGCCGTTCATTAGTTAGATGATCTCACGGTAGAAGTTATGTTTAATTTAGGGTTTTTTGCCCTAGAAAGAAACCCCTCACTATATATGAAGGAATTGTATTGCGTCTATGTAGATCTGTATTCTGAGTGAGGATGAGAGAGGAGATTTTAAGTGAAGAGGGAGTTACAGTGGATCTGCTATAGATTGTATCTCTTCAATTTGCTGGATAATATAATAAAAGAAGGATTGGCCGTTTCTCTGTGGATGTAGCCCAAACTAGGTGAACTACATATATCTGTGTCTCTCTTGTTTTATGCGTTTTCTGTGCTTATATTTCTACAATATTTTATGTGTTCCATTGCTCCATAATATATCGTTTTCTAACACAATTAATCCTATATCTTCCTACCCAACCTTTGTTAGAACATGATCTACCTCTCTAGTTGGAGGAGGAAGATGAGGATGAAGTTTATTATGCACCGCTTCGTACATTAGAAATGGCTATGGGAGGAAAACAACTAGATGAGGATGATATGATTGAAAATCTGATTCAGAATCCACCTCCAGTGTATCGCCCTTAGAGGACATGGTAAGAGAAACCCAAAACAACTCCTCAACTAATATCTGTATGGCCAACTCCACCCCTTTCCGTGATAAGACTATAGAGTTTGGGCCAGAAAGAACCTTGAAAATCAATCCATCCCTATCCACTTCCCAGGAGAAGGAAGTGTGTAGCTTTCTAAGAAAGAACTTAGATGCCTTCTCCTAGAGTTATAAGGAGATGAAAAGAATGCACCCTTCAATTTGTACTCATCATATATACATCAAGGAAGGTTGCAAGATAGTCAGGCAGCCTCAAAGGAGGATGAATCTATCACTGAAAGATATTGTTAAAGAAGAACTACAAAAATTTCTTGATGCGGGATTCATCTATCCCATATCTGATAGTGAATTTGTCTCTCCTTTGGTGCTAGTGCCAAAGAAAAATGGTAAGTGGAGAATCTGTGTCGAATATCAAGAATTGAACGAAGCCACTAAAAATGACCATTTCCTTTTACCTTTCATAGATCAAGTGTTAGACGGTCTCACAAGGAAAATGTTTTTCTATTTCCTAGATAGGTTTAGCGGGTACAATAAGATTCAAATAAGCCTGGAAGACTAAGATAAGACCACTTTGACTTGTCCTTGGGGTACCTTTGCATACTGGGTCCTTCCTTTTGGTTTTGTGTAATGCTCCAGCCACTTTCGAAAGAGTGGTATTGAGTATATTTTCTGAATTAGTTCATGATGCAGTAGAGTTATACATGGATGACTTTACTCCTTATGGCTCTGACTTTCAGGAAGCTTTATCTAACCTAGGAAAAGTTCTAGACAAGTGTATTGAGATGAACCTGTCCCTTAGTCTAGAAAAATGTGAACTTTTGATGATCGAAGGGACCATGCTAGGTCATGAAATATCTCAATAGTGACTTTTGGTGGACCCTAACAAAATTGCCATCATCCAAAGGGTCCTACCTCCTCAAAAGGCAAGAGATGTGAGAAGTTTCCTAGGTTAAGCTGGGTAGTACTGGAGATTCATTAAAGATTTCAGCAAGCTAGCTTCTCCTTTGTTTGGCATTCTAGGTAAAGATGTCGAGTTTATATGGTCGAAAAACTGTCAAGAAGCCTTGAAGAGCAAGCTTGTGACTGCCCCAATTTTGAGAGGCCCAAACTGGGCCCTACCTTTCCACATTCACATAGATGCCTCGAACAAAAAATAGGAGCAACCTTGGGACAAATTGATGAAAATTTACCTTATGCCAGATACTTTATAGCAAAAAAGTGTCAAAGGAAGAGTTAAACTATACGGTGACTGAGAAGGAACTCCTAGCTATCATACATTCCTTAAACAAATTTGGACATTACATCACAGGCTATCAAACCTTTGTGCACACTGATCATGCTGCAATTAGATATTTAATGAACAAACCAGATGTAAATTCTCGCATTATTAGATGGTTTCTTTTACTACAACAGTTTGATTTGACCATTATTGATAAGCCCGGTAAAGAAAATGTTGTTACTGACTTTTTGTCTAGATTAAGTGTGCCTGTAGGTGAAGAAGGAATGGTCGATGATCAAATGCCAGATAAACACCTATATTCTATCTCAGTACTCTCTCCCTAGTTTTATGATATAGCAAACTACTTGGTTTCATCACAGTTCCCACCACACCTGTCCTCAAAAGAGAAGAGCAAGATAGTGAGGAAAAGGATCCCTTTAACCTAGATTGGGGGCAATCTCTTCAAACTTGGCCGAGATCAGATCTTGAGAAGATCTGTCAAGGAGGAGGAGGTCTTTGAAATCCTACAGACGTGTCATGATGGGCCTTATGGAGGTCATTTTGCAGCAAAAAGAACTGCCTTTAAGATACTATAAGCAAGCTACTATTGGCCCATTCTTCATCAAGATGTGAGGAGATATACCAACCAGTGTGATTGGTGTCAAATGATGGGGAAACCAACTCCAAAGGATGAAATGCCCATGCAACCTCAACTAACCTTTGAGCCATTTGAGAAATGGGGCATGGAATTTGTGGGGCCTATCAACCCTCCTTCACAATAGAGGCAATACATCATTGTGTGCATTGATTACTAGACAAAGTGGGCAGAGACAAAAGTGATCAAAGCATCGACAGAGGAAAAAGTCGTTGAATTTTTGAGAGAAGACATATTCTACAAGTTTGGGTATCCAAGAGAATTGGTCATAGATCAAGGCAGCCAGTTCACTTCCAATTTGATTGAAGACCTGCTCACACATCATAGAATCAAGCATAAGAATATCACCCCTTATCATCCACAAGCCAATGGGAATGTGGAGGTCACTAACAAAGCATTACAAGGGACCTTGACAAAGGTAGTGAGCAACAACAGAAAAGACTGGGCGGATAGACTAGTTGAGGCCACTTAAGCCTACAACAAAACATGGCCGACCACTATAGGGTTCACCCTATGAGATGGTCTATGAGAAGAAGGCTTTGCTAACAATAGAATTTGAATTCAATACCCTAAGGATGGAAACCCAACTGGACCTAGACCTCGGCCATGCATAGAAAGAAAGATTACTGGTGGGCCCCAGTATTGCAACAATAACGCTGCAACTCTTGGGACTCCCTTCTTTAATTTTATCAACCCGGTAGTCCGTAATAAACTTGGAAGTGACAGTGCTGTATGCAGAAATACTAGCTCTTGCCGCAGCTGTCACTTGGTCAGCTGGCACAATTCCACTAGGGGCTTAAGACAACTTCTATGAGCTCTCAGAAGAGACTTTTTAACTGATGGATGAAAGCTAACTCAAAGGAAGCTAATCTACTTGCAGAAAGAAACTAAAAAGCTGAAAGAACATGCAAACCCTAGCAAACCCTAATTTTACCAGCTAACCCTATTGATGTGAAAAAGAGGATGCAAGCTACTGAAAGAGATTCCATTGACTTCTAGGAAGGTAAAATGCATGTGTCTAAGTTATCACTATATTAAGAAAACATCTTTTTGTATTTTTGAATAAGTTGTCAGAATTATCATGCATGTGCTTTCACTATTTTTGACTGTGCAGAGGTGGATCGGTGAGAGAAAATGCTTGCAGAAGGTTGGGAAGGTTCGGAGAGGGCCTAAGGGGTCCCTAGCACCCTTCCAGAGAATTTTACAGAGTTTGGCTATCAAGAAACTACTTTCGTGAGCTTCTACAGGAAGTCTGCAGGGGTTCTACAGGATGTTATGAAATTTCTACAGGATGTCTGTAATTTTCTACAGGATGTTCAGAAATGGGATTTTGGAGGATGGATGGATGGAGAAAGATGAAGGAGTGGGTATGGAGGTGAAATAATGGTGTGAGGAGGTCCAAGACTTGGGGGATGGAGTTCAAGAGTGGCGAGGATAGTTGGGTTTGTTCGAGGAGGGATAGAACAAGGTAGCACAAAACTATGAGAATCAGGGCAAAGCGAACAAATGTGGCATGTGTAAGGAAAGGATCCAAAGTAGAGGATGGAGCAGGTGGGATTGATGGATTATGGGCAGATAAAGAAGGATAACAGGTGCTCTGCAAGTTATTTTTCGAATTTGACAACTAAAGACTTGGAAAATCAAGAACCTAATTACTTTGACCTAATCTGACCTAGATAACAGTAAAGGAAATGAACAAAGGTCTATTTGCAACGAAGTCAGGTTAAATAACTATGCAACTAAGCAATCATAAACCTAAGCATGCAACCAAAACTGATATCAAGTTCGGCAACTATGAATCTAACACTACTAATTGCATGGTGAAGCAAAAACAATGTTTTTGGCGGCAGCAAGGTCACCTTAGTCCCAGCTCATGATTCCACTAAGGGAGAGGTGAGATCCAAAGTGCTTGATGGCCTTTTTCTAAATATCTTCTCTGTTATTATCCTATCAAATCAATCTGAACACAAAAAGCCTTTTTAATCATCAAACACAATCTAAATAACAAAACAAGATTTAAATCTAAATAGCATATTTTATTCTAAGAATGCAGCAAAAACACATAAAGGTAAACAAAGGAGGTACTTGGCACTTGAGATGGGCCCAACCCCAAGAGCTACAACCTCCTGAAAAAGATTAGAGCTGGTGCAAAGCTAGATTCATCTTTATTGCTTGAGAAATAATAGTTGCATAAAAAACTGTCTACATGAAAAAGCTTGAAAATGTGTTGAAATGCAGAGCTAACTTATTGCCTACAAAATGAATAAAAAAATGACTAAGATTGAAATACCAACTAGCTAACTTCTGCAAAAAAAATGAATAACTAAAATGAGGCCGTAAGCCCTCTTATTTATACAAATTGATGACCCCAACAGTCCTCCTAAACTTTAGGGACTCGACTGCCCAAAACTTGTAGTTAACAGCAGTCCTACTTGACTTGCTTGGCTGCCCTTGCGATAAGCGATTTGGTCGCCCTTGAACTCCGAGCTGAGGGTGGAGAATTCAAGGTAAGGGCCCATAAATGAAGGGGACACCTTCCTAAAAATCCTCTCCACGAATTTCGCTGCCAAGTGCTCGTTTAAACCTTTGATTTTGTCTCCAAATTGACCAAAAGGACTGCATAAAGCACACATTAGACTTGTTGGCGTAATGACTAACCCAATTCACTCTATTAGCATAAATATAAGAAAAAACATGCAATAAATGGTGTAACTGAACCCACTTAGCATACGCTTTACACTTTATACGTGGATGGAATGGTATACGTGGCAAATAAAAATCTTATGTCCGCGGGATTTTTGTGAAGTTGGTAGATGGAGAGTTAATGCTGGGAATAAATACCCTGTACTCCGCCTCGAATTGCTCCCGTTTGCCCTTCGCGCCTTAACCCTAGTTCTTTATGGCACTTTCGCGATTGTTCTTCGTTGTTTTCGCTCTGAGGTATTCTGTTCCAGCCGAGGGTTTCTTGGTTTCTTTGGTAGAACGTTGTATGCTCTGTTCGGTTGGTATGTTTGGCTCCTGGTGCTGTCAAAACTCGACTCCTCCTCTATTCAACCTACTTGCAAGTTTAATGGCAATGGAATTTGGTTTTGATGATTGTTCGGTCTGGTTCTGTGGCTTGACTTCAGTGAGTAATTTTATTCTTCCCTTCCTTGTATGTGCGGATTCCTGAAAGTATTGTTAAGCTCTGGTTGTGGTTATTATATCTTGCTGTCTGTATATATGTCGTGGCTCTTGGTCGGGGTTTTGGTAGTCGTCGATAGAAATCACTGTGGTTTTGCTGTGTTTTTTTCCCGGAACCTTGCTGTCTCTGGTTCGAATCTAGTTGAGTATTGTTTGCTTGCAGTTGGTTGGGTTTCTCACTGTGCGGCACTGTATTTGCTTGCGAGCACAGGACTTTTTGGGCGCACGTCCTTCGCTTGGAACAGGTAAATACTCTTGTCCCTGTTTCAATATGGCTCACCTTCTCGTTCTGGAACTAACCCACTTTGTTCCTTTGGTCGAAAATCACTCAAGTTTTTCAGGATGTCATACAGTTGCATTCGGCTGCGCTCTCCAGGTAATTTCACTGTGTTTTTACTTCTCTACAGGCATTCGCATTTTCCTTGGATTTCCCATCATTGTGTCTGTTGTAATGTATATGAGTTGATGTTTTGCAGGTCGCTGTTGGTGACCTGAGTGGTGTATCCTCCAGTGTTTAGCTTGTACAATCGTTTGTTTTCCTGGGTAGGCCTGAAACCCCAACATCTGGTTGTAGTTTTGATTAATGTTAAAGCCCTGTGTTCTGGTTCAAGTCCTTGGTCGCTGTATGAATTTACTCGGCTGTATCTGTTTTTCGTTTTCTCCTGTATTAAGTGTAACAAGAGATGGGGACCGTTTGTTGGTTGGTTTTGTCAAACCCCAGTTCATGGTTTCTGGTTTGCAAGGCTTTTCCGACTATATGTCGTACTCTGCTCTATATATATGTTAGCGGACTTTGTTTCTCGTAGTATTCGTCTGGCTCTACCAATGGTCACTGTAACTGCGGTCCTTCGGCTTTCTAAATGAAATTTATGAAATGAAAAGAAAAATATACAGTATCGTTACCTCTTTGCATTTGTACTCTATCTTTGTTCGTTGGTTGCTTGTTATGTCTTCGAACACTGGAAAATTGGTTGTTCCTTATACGCGACTTCTTCACCTTTGATTTCTGGTGTATATGCTGGGATTTTGATTCGACTATATGCGAAATAAAAGTATTGCTGTATGTCTTTTGTGACTGTAGATTTACCAAGACTTCGTCTGGTTGTTTAATATGTGACCGTGACTTATATTTGAATACTTGCAATAGAAAATTGATAAATATTATTTGTATGGTAATTTAACAGATAATAAAGAAAGAAAATTCACTTAGGAAAATATTTATACAGATGGTACAGATGGACAAATAACTTTCTGTTTGAATGCTCTCACTGTTTCTATTTCTTTTTTCTTATCATTCAACTCAACTCCACTCAACTGAACCCCTCTATGTTACATTTGATTTGTTTTTATACCTCTCTATTTTCAGTTGATGTTTATAGTTAATCCAACTGATATAGAATATGGTTACAGAAATACTATTTTTGTTAATAACTATAATCACTTGGCATTCCAAGACTTGTAGGAACAGTTGGCTTTTATTTCCCTAACTTAATGGACCATTCCTTAACTAATAACTAAGCTACAGTAATTCTAACTGAAATAAAAAGAGATGTCTAAATTCATTGACTTTGTAAAACAAACTAAAAGTTTTTTTTTTTTGTTTTTGTTTTGTTTTGTTTTGTTTTGTTTTGTTTTGTTTTGTTTTGTTTTGTTTTGTTTTTTTTTTTTTTTTTTTTTTTTTTTTTTTTTTTTTTTTTCCGTAAAAATTAAACAGTCCAATCGATCACTAGCCTTTGAACCTGGTTGGAATTCTTTTTGCCCAATTACGGTGTGCTGGATGCTCCTGCATCAATAAACTAATGGGAATGGTGGATTACGTTGAATTAGGAGGTTCAATGAGCCCATATAATTATCCATTGTTGGGGTTCATCAATTACTCCAGCTCAATGGGTTGGATGAACATAGAGTGTAGGTCGTTCTCCATACAGGGATAGTTCAGCTTCAAGGAAAGATATGGCATGATAAAAACATCAAGGAGAAGCAATTCCAAGAGGGAGATTGGGCACTACTCCATGATTCAAGACACATAGATTTCAAGGGCAAGCTAAGGACAAGATGGCTGGGACCCTACGCTGTAAAGAAATGCAATGACAAAGGTTCAGTTTTGATTAGAACCATTGATGATGAAGCCATCCCCATGCTTTTCAATGAACACGAGTTGAAAGTCTACAAGAAACTGTTATGAAACCAACTCAAGAAAATATAGAAAAGATAGATCAATGCCTTAGAATTTAGCCTCTTCGAGGGGGAAACCTCCTTTACATTACACAAATGAAGAATTCTTGGATGATTCAAATGAAAAAACCTCATTTCAATATATAGGGGTCTAAAGAGTACAAATATAACCCAACCAACCTAACAATAATAATATAAAGCCACAAAAATAGCAATAGAGGGATTCTATGGGGCGCAGTAATAACAATATGGGGATAATAGGGGAACAACAATATTAATAAGGGATGAAACTACAATATTAATGGGGTAATCACTAGTGTTATAGGGACCCAACATGCCCCTCTCCTTCAGAAAAAGTGTTTTCCTCAACACTTGAGTAGTTCTGGATTCTTTTGTATAAAATTCTCATACTCACATGTGGAATCTTCAGTGGATAAGTTCTTCCACTTAATAAGATACTCTGAAATTGATTGATTTCGTAGCTGTCAAGTTCTTGTTTCTGTGACTGCTTCCGGTTCCAATATAATTTTTCCTTCCTCGTCAAGTTTTGGAAATATTGTTTGAATTGGGAGCTTGTTGCCTATAACCTTCTTTAAACATGAAACATGGAAAAATGGGTGCAATTGAGAAGCTGCAGGAAGCTCCAATTTGTATGTCATAGTACCAATCTTTTGGAAAACCTTGTATGGACCATAATACTTTGGTGATAATTTATTATCCTTCTTAGATTGCTTGAGGGAAATTTGCTTATATGGTTGTAGCTGTAGGAATACCCAATCACCTACATCAAAACTTATTTCACTGCGATGTTGATATGCTTGTTGTTTCATTCTATTCTGTGCCAACACGAGCTTATCCTTCAAGCGTTGGAGGACTTGTTGTTGATGTTCGATGTGATGTTCCAATGCTTGAACCTTATAACTTTCTCTTAAATATGATGTGATGGATGGTGTCTGATATCCATAAAGTGCCATAAATGGGGTCATTTTTGTTGCTGTATGGAAGGAAGTGTTATACCACCATTCAGCCAGAGGCACCCATTTGACCCATTGTGTCTGTTTATCAGATACAAAGCAATGAAGATATCCTTCCAAACATTTGTTTACTATCTTAGTTTGCCCATCAGATTGAGGATGATAAGATGAGCTATGAGCTAACTGAGTACCGAGACAAGAAAATAATTATGTCCAAAAATTTCCAGTGAAATGGGGATCTCTGTCACTTACAATAATCTTTGGGTTTACATGTAGCTTTTGAATTGTTTCCATAAATGCAGTAGAAACTGTACTGGATTTAAATGGATGTGATAATGCACAAAAGTGTGCATACTTGGTAAGTCTGTCAACTACCACCATGATGACACTCTTTCCCTCAGACTTGGGTAAACCTGTGATACAATCCATTGAAACCTCCTCCCAACATTGGCTTGGAATGGATAAAGGTAATAGACCCGGTGTCTTAATTTTTTCAACTTTATTTTGTTGGCAAACCAAACATTCCGCCACAAACTTTCGAATATCTGATTTAAGGCCATCCCAAAAAAATTCCTTCTTAACCCTGTGGTAAGTTTTTAAAAATCCTGAGTGCCCTCCTAAGGGAGAAGTGTGCAATTCCATAAGAATATTTTGTATTAGCTGGGAATTCTTACAGAGGTATAAGCGATCTTTGTACCATAACGAATCATTTTGCCAACTAAATGTATCTGACATACTAGAATCTTGTTGTAACTTTCGAATAAGTGCCCACACTTCTTCGTCATTCTTCCCTTCCTCCCTTGCTTCATTTATCCAATCTGGTTGGATAATAGAAATGGCGCACAACAATGCTTCCACATCCTCATCCTTTCTTGAGAGTGCATCTGTCACCACATTTTGCTTCCCTTTTTTGTAGATGATTTCAAAGTCATAACCCAACATCTTTGTGACCCACTTTTGTTGCTCTTCAGAGGATAATCTTTGTTCTAAAAAGTATTTAAGGCTATCATGATCCGTTTTTACCTTGAAGTGTCTTCCCATTAGGTAGGGTCGTCATTTCTTAAATGCATGGAGTATTGCCAACATTTCCTTCTCATAAATAGCTTTGTGTAAAAACTTTCCCTTGATTGGATGACTTTCAAAAGCAATGGGTCTTTCATCTTGCATTAAAATAGCACCAATTCCCATTTCCTGAAGCATCACATTCCATAATAAATGTTTTTGTGAAGTCCGGTGTAGCTAAGACCGATGCTTGGCACATTGCCTCTTAAGATGTTCAAAGGCCTTTGTTGCTTCCGGAGTCCATGAAAATGCATCTTTCTTCAATAATGTTGTTAGAGGTGCTGCTATTCTCCCATAATTCTTAACAAACTTGCGATAATACCCTGTCACCCCAAGAAATCCTCGTAGATGCTTTATGGATGTGGGAATTTTCCATTCCTTAATGGCTTTAATTTTGCTAGGGTCTACCTTAACTCCTTCATGAGATACAATATGACCCAAATATTCCACCTCCTGGACTCCAAAGAAACATTTGGATCTTTTTGCATTAAATTGTTTCTCCTCCAATAGTTGTAGCACCCTGTCAACATGTTCACATGATCCTTCCAAGACTTACTGTAGATTAGTATATCATCAAAAAATACTAGCACAAATTTTCTAAGGAAGGGTTTGAAAATGGAATTCATCAACCTTGAAATGTAGAAGGTGCATTGGTAAGGCCAAAAGGCATGACCAAAAATTCATAATGACCCTCATGAGTTCTAAATGTTGTTTCGGAATGTCTTCAGTCTTCATTCTGATTTGATGATATCCTGAATGAAGATCCAACTTAGTGAAGTAAATTGATCCATGCAATTCATCCAGTAATTCATCAATGACAGGA
>APFE030331267.1:0-49216 GCA_000404065.3 Pinus taeda | reverse complement strand
GTTCGAGAAACTAAAGTTTTTTGGGTACTAATGGAGATGAGAATTCATATGGCCATCAACTGAAAGCCATGGTTGTCACCAACTGTTTTTGAACAGTTATTTAGGTATGCAGAGTTCAAAGCAGACTTCCACCTCGTGTACATCCAAGTGCTGAAGGATCCAGATAAGAAGTGGTATGATCTTCCTTACTTGGCTACAGATGATGCCATTGCCAGATTCCTTAAGCGATGGTCATTATATTGGAACACACCATCAGATTTGGCCACTAGGACTAGCAAATTCATGAAGAAGCAGAAGAAGGAAGCGACTTGACTAAAGGTGCAGTAGTTGGCAAAGAAGAGGAAGAAGGAGATCGAGGACAAGGCACACACAGAAGTAGAGTATGTCATAAAGAATCAAGCAGAGTATGAAGAGCATGGCTCTAATAGGAGTCAGAAATCCCCTTCGCCCCAAATGGAGGATGATGAATAGTTAGAACAAGGAGGTGGAGATTTGGAGAGCACTCTTTTTTTCTTAAAGGGACACAGGGAACTAGAAAAGGAGGGGCAACGAAAGAGGACCAAGGCCTCCAAATTGCCACTCCATTCAATCACCTTAATGGAGGGTGGCTTGTACGATATTGGTGACAAGCTAAGAGATACGACAAGGAAACTGTTGCAGCGGTTTGAGTAGTAGCAGAAGAAAGTGACGGTCACTATAAAAATGGGTTTGCATGAGCTACAGATCCAAAAAACTAGACTACAGGAAGGTGCAAAGAAGAGCAGTGTGGCCTTGACCAGTTGGCGCTGGGGAGCACTCAAGCAATAGAGTTGGTTCGGTCCTTGGTTCTCCAGGCAGTCATGCTGCCAGATGGAGCTCTGAGCATAGAGACGGAAGCTGGAAAGGTGACTGTTAGCGTGTTGAGGAATGTTGGCCTCAACTTGGTTGCGCTCCCCAGTGAATTCCTTCACACACTACAAGCAGTTGTGATTGAAGAGCTTAAGGCCTGAGAGCAGCGCATGCTAAGCATGATCAATGAGTAGAAAGTCAACAACGAATAGATATTCATTGAGAAGACAACCATGCTAGAATACTGAAAGAAGGTTCAGGAGAGGAATGAGTGCACCACATCAGTGATAGCTGAAGCATGCAAAACTGTTCCGGAGCTACATATCCTAGAAGAAGCATTGGTGGAGGCCAAGATTAGGAACTTGGCTGCAAGAGTGCATGATGCAAGGATAGAGATGGCCAAGATTCAATTTGAATTGAACCTTAAAAACATAGAGCCTGAGTTGAAGTCATAGCGTACAACTCCACTAGAGGTCAGAGAACAACGCGAGGCAGCTGTAAAAGATGTAGTCACAACAATAGATGTCGTGCTAGCAGATTGCTCCACACTCTTTGAGCAGTCTATGGAGGTTGTTACGACTCTGCAAGAGGATCCTAAACTATAGAGGCTGAACATGAAGGCCCAGGAATTACAATAGCAATATGATGAAGCAAGAGTGACAACGTGCACCATTTTTATATCATAGCAATTGGCTAAGTTGCATGAGGCAAAGCAGTTGCTCGAACAGGTGGAGGCAGCATAATGCAAAGAGGTAGTCCATAAGGCCAGATTGGTGCCTTGGTTGGATGAGGCATATGTTATCTCTGCTGCCATTGAAGAGAAGCTGGCAGGCCTATAGAGGACACAATAGAAGGTCAAAGAAGATAGTGCAGGACTAGTGAATAAGAAGCTGGTCGAGAAAATCAAGCAGGCAGCCACGCAGAGCACACTCGAGGTAACAGTAGAGAAATTCGAGCTCGAAGGTCTCCGCAGTAAGATCTCTGTGCTCACAAAATGATGCGAGGGTGAGTCACGATATTTTTGTTCGGGGCATGTTGGGATAGGGTCCCCTATGGTCAATTTTGGGGCAAAAGCCCACATTTTGGGGCAGAAAGCCCAAGTTTTTGTGATGTAAAGTGTAAAGTCACCACAAGTTATGGTCTTGGAGTGCGTAGATAGTAAGTGTCATAAATGGATTTTTCCTTCTTTTATGTAAGTTGTGTCAGCTTGTATAGGCCTACCCATGGTCTGTGGACCATGGGGTTGTCTAAAAAGCAGAATCTTAGAGAGTCTAAGGTAAGTCAGTTAAGTTCATAGTTGATGTAATGGGTCATTAGAGTTGAAGAGCGAAGAGTCTTAGAGTAGAAGAGAGGCTCTATAGTTGTGTGCATAGGGTAGTCTTGAGTCTGTAAGAAAATATAAAGTATCAATAAAGAGATTATTATGGAAATATGTGTGTTTTATCCATTTACTTCTATTATGAATGAATGCATTTATGTTATGATGAATATTGGGTTTATGGTTTAATACTGTATTGATGGACGATTATGCACGATTTGCATTGTTTTACGAACACAAGTAATAATATCTATTTATGCGAAGAATATATTAGTTCATGGTAAAATTATCAAACACTTAAGCTGATCTGGGTAAATACAGAAGTAGGAGTAATTACAGAAATGCGTAAGTGGTTGACTCGCCTGTTGAGGGCATGTGAAAGACAGTTGTAGACCCTCACGAAGGTCCAGAGGCTGGTAAGAGGAGGTTATATCGATAAGCCTCAAGGGCTTATCAATCTGCATGAAGGAAAGTTTAGGGCATAAAACGACATCCGAATCATCTCTGGGTGTGGAAACTTGGTTCCAACATCCACCCATACTTCTTTAAGTGAGACTTCAGTCTGCACTCTGCTAATTGATGCCAAAAGGGCCAGTAGTGTAGGGATTTGTTTGGAAAACTTAACTTTGAACCTGGGTCAGGACCCACTAAGCCAATAATGATTTTGCTTTCTTTCTTCCATTTCTTATCTCTGACATTCTGCTACTAGCTTCATTTCCACAAAAGTAATTGTAAATTAGTTTTCTTTCTTTTCCATTCTGCGAGTGAGATTTCATTCAAGTAGTTAGTTTCCATTCAATCTGTGATTTCAATTTTACAATTAGTCTCAAATATTGAAGAAAAAACACAAAACAAAACAAAAACACTTCTTTCATGCCTCATAGGAATAGGGATAACTTAGGAAAATTTCGACCAAATACCCCCACCACTTCAAACAACCAGCCTTCCCTCTTATTCACTGGTTGTGAATTGGAGGACCCCTTAGGCGAACAATTAGAGATATTTGTAGAGCCTACAGGGGGAGAAGAAGAAGGAGAACCCATTCCAACTGACCCAATGGCTGAAAATATAAATGACAGAGGAGATAGAGAAAGAATTGAGGGTGACTTTCTCATCAGAGAAACTAATGGAGATACCAGGATGAAAAACATAAGCCCCTCTTCTCTTCCTCATTTCCATGCCTGACCTTAGAAGATCCATATACTTTCTTGTTTGAGTTTGTTGTCATATGTAGAACTTATGATTACACCACTCATGAGCAAAAGTTGAAACTATTCTCATCCACTCTCAAGGCTGCAACTTTGTGTTGGTTGATTGGTTTACCTAGGGATAACATCACAACTTGGGCTTAGATGCAGCAAGCCTTCAACAACAAGTATCGAGACTACTACAGGTCCAAAGACACTAAAGAGGAAATTCTTAGGATGACCTTAGGGCATGATGAATCCCTAGAGGATTATGAAGAAAGATTTCATCTTAGCTACAAAGGGGACATGTTCACACTTAAGCCTGAGCCACTGATGCTAGTCCTACTCCGAGGGGTAAGGGAATATCTTTTGGATACCCTAAACCTGCTAGCAGGAGGGGACATCTACCAACTACCCTATGAAGATATCAAGATTGTCTTTAGGAATCATTCTAGGGAAGCTAGGAAAAAGGGTAGGCGTAGTCAGCCAATGGCCAGCCAATCCTCTTCCAACAATTTCAAGAGTGAAATGTTGCAAACCCTTTCCCTACAAATGGACACTATGGACATCAAGGGGAAGCAGGAGGAAGCATAAAGAGAATTAGCCATCTTCTACCCTAGATGTGCAAGGAGGCACCCTAGGAATGAATGTCCATTAAACTTGATTGAAATATGCCTGGTTTGTGAAGAGAACAACTCCACAGACAATTACCCTTCTATACTTGGACTAAAAGTTGTGTATCAGGGAACTGAAGGGGTGACCGAACAACTTTGCTACATAAACCGAAGGAGACCTCATGGGCCTCAATCATACCAATAGGGCATGAAAGGGTCATCCCATGCATATTACAACCCTAACTAGAACACATGCATTCCCTCTTGGTCTACACATCCTCCTTGGTCTTTTGCACCTTAGTACCATTCCCAACTGACCAACCAGTCATTTTAGCCATATACTTCGACACAACCTCAGTGGAATGCATCACCCTAGGGATGGAGGGACCCATACAATAATTCTCCAGCTTTATTGTCTTCACCTCCTACTCAACCACAAATTTTACACCCTGCTCCACCTAAACAACCTTAGATGTCTGCCCAGCCAAATCTGAACCTGAACAATAGACATGCATAGTAAGTATACAGTGGAGAGATATCCTACCCTGCTTATGCTATGGAGATTCAAGAAATCAACCTGAGATCTAGGAGAGTACTCCCGAACAACCAACTTCCTCCTCCACCTAGGGAGAGTGAGGAGGAAAGAGAGGAAATCATGCCTAGAGTGAATCCACCAACCTTTATTGAAAGATTAATTCATCCAGTCCAGCCTGCCCCAAAAGAGAATGAACTTCTAGGTGAATTGAAAAATCTATGTGTCAAAATTCCACTTCTCCAAGCCACCAAGGATGTACTTATTTACAACAAATTGTTGTAGAATTGAGGCTTCTGTGATCCATCATAGTTGTAAGAAGAGCTTCGGCGTAGATCACATGACAAAAGACCTTTGTCGACGCGTTTCGAACCAACTAGTGTGGTTCATCGTCAGGACAAGTTGAAGAAACAGATCTGGCATAGCATGTTAAATAGACAGAGAAGAGACTCCAACTTGTCCTGACGATGAACCACACTAGTTGGTTCGAAACGCGTCGACAAAGGTCTTTTGTCATGTGATCTACGCCGAAGCTCTTCTTACAACAAATTGATTAAAGAGAAGTGTTTCAAACATCCAGGGAGGTGAAAAAGAGACACCCCTACCATTAATTTCATTGGACAGATGTCCAACTTAATGTTGGGGCAGGTGATTTGCCCAAAGTATTTAGACCCTGGAAGCCCTATAGTATATGTACACATGAACAACACCATTGTCCCACACACTTTGATTGATCTTGGGGCGACATTAATGTAATGAATAAGGACACCATGCTCAAGATCAATGTCCAAGGTTCATTAAGAAAGACCACAACAATATTTCAACTTGCAGACCTTTCCATAGTAAACCCTAAGGGGTTTGTTGAGGATGTGATGGTCTCCATAGACTCTTGGGAGTACCCTACTGATTTCCTAGTTCTGTAGGCTAAGGCCAAGCTTAGTGGTTATCCTCTCATACTTAGCAAGCCTTGGTTAGCCACTGCCAATGCCTACATCAGTTGTAGGGCTGGAAATATGACTATAAAAAATGCGCCTCTGTCCAAGCAGTTAGTCATGTACCCTCCTGCCCAACCATTTCTAGAACATGAATTACCTTTATGGCTAGAAGAGGAGGAAGAAGATGAAATATACTCATCCCAACTCTATACCTTAGAAACAACCATGGGAGGAGGACAACCGAATGAAGGTGATTTGATTGAACACATACTCCAAAGTCCAACTCCCGACACCTTGTCCTTAGAGGAAGTAGTAAAGGAAACCAAGAGCAACCATCAGATTGATCTATTCTTAGCTAACTCAAACCCTACCCATGTCAAAACCATAGAATTCAACCTTGAAAGAACTTTTAAAATCAGCCCCTCTCTTTTTGTACACCAAGAAGAAAAGTTATGAAACATGCTGTTATCACTTAGAACTGTAAACATTTGTATATAACCCTTTGCCCAAGTCCAATGCCTAAAATTGGTGTTAAATTTTTTTTTAGTCTATGTTTCTTACTTAGGGTTGAAGCTTTAAAGATGTTTGATGTAAAGCGTACTCTAATCCTATCGGTCATCCTCCACCATCATGCTTTCATAAGACATGTCTTGTCTAATCCATGTCACCGATCCTTTCCGCAATTTCGCAGCGTAGTCTCTTATTGGTCAATTTCGCTGCATAATCATTGTTTAGCCATTTTGCAGCGTCACCATCAAGCCGTTTCGCAGTGCATTATGACAATTCAAAACTAAACGCGCTACGAAATCGCAGATTCGTGCGTTTTGCAGTGAATATTTCTAAAAGGGTCAAGTCCGTTAATGAATCACCATTCCCGTCCTCTCATGTTAGTTTTTCGTACCTCCCAAATGCTCATTAACCATCACTCCACTAATAGATTTGCAGACATGCGCATCAGTATCAATCCAAATGAGTTTTACTATGCATAGATCTTTGTGATGATCGTGAATGTACATAAGTGACCAGCCCATGTAATGATTATATGTGAGTTTGCAAGTGAAGCCGCTTTCAAGTGAGCCTGTTTCAAGCGAGGCTGAGCCAAAAAAAGAAAGGATTGAATTACCATTCCAGTTGAAGTTGTTGTTCATTGTCAGTGCGAAGATTTCAAAGGCGAGATGGAGAAGAGAGAACACCGGTCTGGAAAATGCCAGAGAACAGAGCCTGAAGGTTTAGACTTAGCATTAAGAGATGAGGGTGTGAAGAAAGCCTTCAAGGATGCTGGCTATTGGAATTTCTATAAGAAACTGTAGGGTGGCCATGCTCAGGTAACAAAGGATTTTGCTTTAAACTTCACCGGTTTGAATTCTAAAATAGCTATGTTAGAAGTTAAAGTGTCTCTGGAGGAAATAGCTGCAGTAACTGAGATCCCAAGAGGGGGACAAGAATGGTTTAAGAACTTCAAGTTCGATATGAGTCCATGCAAAGAATTCTTGAAAGAGGCATATGTGAATGAGGACCTGACAAAAGCAGTGCCTAGAAAATATGTTAAGGAGCATTATGCCTTGCTTCTCACCTATATTCAGAAGTACTTAACTTGTGAGGGAAGATATAATAAAGTCTATTCTTACCACTTCAAGTTGCTGTTGCATTTTACTGGTAAAACATCCATAGACATGCCCTTTTACTTGTTTCGAAGTCTGAGCAAAATGTGTGACAAAGTGCAATTAAGAAAGGATGACTGTGAAACATCTTTATTTCACCATGGTCTGGTTAAATTGTTAGTGTTGAATGGTCTTCATAAAATAGGCAGGGATTGGGACTCGTTCATTTTCATGGCGGGTTTTCAAAGTAAAACAGGTCTGACTCCACAGCCCGTTAGAGAAAAAGAGCAGTCAGTTGAAGAACCCAAGATAGCTGAGCTTCAGAAGGAAGCTAGGGATAAAAAGAAGGTCAAGTCACAGTTAAAGAAAGTCAGTCAAGCCACTGGTTATTAAAGAACAACCTCAGCCATCAGCAAAAGGAAAAGCTCAGCATAAGAAGACTGTACCTGGGCCAAATGAATCTGAAAAAGTGTCAAGGGTGAGGACAAGGAGTCAAATAATCAAAGAAAAAGGCAAAGCAGTGGCTGTTGAGGAAAGCCCGGTATCAAAAGGCCAGCTTGAATGATTTGCTGGAAGCTATTGAGTTTGAGCAAGTTGAGCCGGCACACATTGAACCAATGCACATTGACTTGACACAGTCAACACTGGAAAGCACTAAGAAATCTAAAGCTTCAAAAAGACTGAGTTTTGATGAACCAGGTGATGAGTTTATCTTCAAACCAAGAAGACCTCTCACAAGAAAGCAAGCAAGGGAAGCTGAGAAACTACCTAGAACAGAGGTATCTGAGGAATTGCCCAGAACAGAGGAGGCAGAGGAAATCAAGAAAAAAGGTTCAAATAGAAAAGTCATCATTTCCCAAGGAGGAAATATTATAGCCATAAAGGACCAGTTGAAGGCAACTGAAAGTGAAATTGCTAAGATGAAGAGTGCCACCAGAGAGGTTGCAGTTAGGTATGCAAACTATCGAAGAGTTGTGTTGAAAGGAAGTAAAAACCTAGTAGGCCAGGTGGATTCAGTGGTTGATGTTTACACATGGACAGTTCCAGCTCTCAAACAGGCCAAAGTCATCAAAAAGACAAACATACATTTAAGAGCTGAAAACAAAGCCATGAGAAAGGAGGTTGCAAAATTGAAGGCACAGCTAAGTAAATTAGCTGCTAAATGAAATTGTTGATTCCAAGTAAGGTGTTGTTCTAAAGTTTTGTAAAATTTTGCTTAAGTTCATTATTTTGAAGGCATGTAAACCCTACTATACATATCCAAGGAAAAAAGGAATTTTGCAATCAGGTGGCAGAGCAGTTAAAATCTCAGAGAGAATTGAAATTGTTTAAAACAGTTTTCGCAGTTTCGCAGCGCGCTACGAAACTGCGAAACTGCTGTAGGTGTTGATTTTAAATGCAGACAAACAGTTTGGTAAGATGATTGGGAATTTTCTAAAGGAAACATCTGAAGGATATGTAGGAGACCAAATGAAACCATCACAGCCATTCAGATCAATATAGGTGTACCTTTAAAAAGGTGAAATGTTTTGACTCAAGTGTAAAGTTTTTGTTATAAAGTCACTTTATTGCTGGTCATAAGGTGTTGAATGAATTGCATATATGGAATTTCGGCTTGCACACTTGGCCATCGATGGAGCATCCAATTCATCAGGAAACATGGTGGTGTTCTATTGTTTTTGGGTTATTAAAGAGACTTAAAGTATATGCTTCTGCATTTTCAAAGTGATGGGGGACCAGAACCGAAAAGTAAGGGATATTCTCAGCCAACACGGAGCAGATTAAAGCCTTCAGTATCCAAAGCCAACATTTGCTCATCTCATGCCATCTCAGCCAAATGAAAAAGAAACCAGGTGTCAAAGCTGCAAGGAGGAATCATTCTACGAAGGAGATAGAGTTAGAGTTATAATTAGATTAGAACTCTTTAGAACTTCTGTTAGTGCTTGTTGTATTAAATAAGTTTGTTAAAAACAGATAAGGGTCATTAGTGACAGTCATCGAGCTCCCCTCATGCTGGAGGAGGAAGCTCCAAGTAGTTAGAGTTATGTGTCTATATATAGCTGAATCATCTATGTAACAAGGGTTGGAAAATTGATAGCAGAAGTGCTATTTAGCTTATGTAAAAACCATTTTCAGTAATGCAAAGCATCTACTTTTCTTCTCAGGATTCATGAAGGATTTGTCATGTTCAGAATATGTGTTTTGTTCTTTCCTTAATGTCTTTTTTCAGTTGCATGGATGCATAATCACTCAGAATTCACTGATTGTGCTCTGACTTCCTGTATGCATGTGTGAACTGTGGTTTTATGTAAGTTGTATTCTGAACATTTAAATGCTAAGTGCCCTGAATTCTATGCTAAGGTAGTGTCATTGTTTACAGAAGATTGATTGACTCCATAAGCCCAATGGAAACTTGTGTAATGTCTATCCAGCCATTATATTTGTCTATGTTGTTACATCACAAGAGTTAGCCATCTTATCATTAATAGAAAATCACAAACCCCTTTGAGAGAGCCCTCTCAGGCTAAGGAGGCTAAGCCTTAGTCAAAAGCTTGGTTTGAATTAGTTACTTGAAGTTAGCCTGGTCTGCAGCCTTCCAGTGCCTGATTTTGAGATAACATTTTGGTGCGTCTGCCAGGAGCCTGAAGTCTATTCATTCTCGAAATTTAGAGGCTGAACTTCTGAAGGTAGCAGGTGCTCAGACATCTTTTTGAGGCTGCAAAACTACCTTGGCGACTCCACACATCGAATAACAAATTGGAAGGTGACTCCAGTGCTAGAAGATCAGTAGCTTGATGAAGTTCCAAGATGAGTTCCACTACAAGAATGAATGCCAGGTATGCTCCTATGAATCAGTCTCATATCCCTAGTTTTCCAAATCCTATGCCAAAGGTTTATTGGTTAGAGGATCTTCCAATATTCAAAGATGAAAAGAAATACAATGCTACTCTTCATTTGGTTAGGTTTCATATGCATGTACGCAGTCTTAAGGTTCACTTTCCTAAGGATTGTCTCATGAGGATGTTTATGGCCACTTTAGAAGGAAAAGCATGGTCTTGGTATAAAAGTTTGGAAAATGGTTCATTATCTTCTCTTGCTGATTTCCATGATGTGTTCTATGACACGTATAAAGAATGTCATCCTTCATTATTTTTGCTCAAAGATTGCTGTAGACATTCTTTAGGTCTTATTCAGTACTTGGAGGATTGTTATGATGATGATGAATTTATGGATGAAGAAATTTTAGAGGCTCTTCATAACAATGCATTCCAGCACCAAGGAGAAAGTATAACATCTCATGAAACGCAGCATGAAGATCAGCAGGGGTTTACTTATGAAAACCATGTTCAATCCTCTGATATTGATGTAGCGATGCAGCAGACTTGTCAGTCTTCGGATCATTATCAAAATGAACATGATTACAAACTCCAAGAAGAAATGTTGGAAGAAATTTTTTATGACCCTCAGGAAGAGGAAAAGATTGTTCATTTTTGTAATTTCTTGCAGCAGCTTACACCAAAGAATGATGATAATAATGAGGAAAATTCCATTGTTTGTTGGAATGATTCAGAAAAGCAGTTGGATAGCTTGTCAAATAGCAAATTGGATAACACATCAAAGGGGTATTGTGTGGTTGAGAATCAATTGTCTAAAGAGATAGAATGTTACGATGATTATCAAACTAACCATGTGTTTTTTGACCCTATAGCTAACTACATGGAAAAGATTTACTGTTCAGGCTTCCAATTATATGTTCATCTTGAAGAATAGTTACACCTCATGCTTCCTTGGTTATTTCAGTATCTGGTTTATTTATGCTTCAAGCACAGTAAAGAGATCCAAGTTTCAGATCAGATTGATGATTGGCTTCATTGGAAGTTTCATGTTCCTTGAGCTACAATTGGAGAATGCAGCTGATAGGGTAGGTAGGAATGTGCAAATAAGCTCAGGGTAGGTTGATTGAGCATCTGTTTCAGTAGGTGCAGTTTGAATTCTTCATTCAGAAATCATTAAAGGCTTGGGGAGAAAATTGGGCAGAGGTTCAGAGTTTTATTCTAGAGGATGGATAGCAGCACTGGAGCTACAAGTTCTTAGTATACCACAAGGGCACACTATCCCTAGTGGAGCCACTATTATCACTTAGAACTGTAAACATTTGTATATAACCCTTTGCCCAAGTCCAATGCCTAAAATTGGTGTTAAATTGTTTTTTAGTCTATGTTTCTTACTTAGGGTTGAAGCTTTAAAGATGTTTGATGTAAAGCGTACTCTAATCCTATTGGTCATCCTCCACCATCATGCTTTCATAAGACATGTCTTGTCTAATCCATGTCACCGATCCTTTCCGCAATTTCGCAGCGCAGTCTCTTATTGGTCAGTTTCACTGCATAATCATTGTTTAGCCATTTTTCAGCGTCACCATCAAGCCGTTTCGCAGCGTATTATGACAATTCAAAACTAAACGCGCTACGAAATCGCAGATTCGTGCGTTTTGTAGCGAATATTTCTAAAAGGGTCAAGTCCGTTAATGAATCACCATTCCCGTCCTCTCATGTCAGTTTTTCGTACCTCCCAAACGCTCATTAACCATCGCTCCACTAATAGATTTGCAGACATGCGCATCAGTATCAATCCAAATGAGTTTTACTATGCATAGAACTTTGTGATGATCGTGAATGTACATAAGTGACCAGCCCGTGTAATGATTATATGTGAGTTTGCAAGTGAAGCCGCTTTCAAGTGAGCCTGTTTCAAGCGAGGCTGAGCCAAAAAAAGAAAGGATTGAATTACCATTCTAGTTGAAGTTGTTGTTCATTGTCAGTGCGAAGATTTCAAAGGCGAGATGGAGAAGAGAGAACACCGGTCTGGAAAATGCCAAAGAACAGAGCCTGAAGGTTTAGACTTAGCATTAAGAGATGAGGGTGTGAACAAAGCCTTCAAGGATGCTGGCTGTTGGAATTTCTGTAAGAAACCGCAGGGTGGCCATGCTCAGGTAACAAAGGATTTTGCTTTAAACTTCACCGATTTGAATTCTAAAATAGCTATGTTAGAAGTTAAAGTGTCTTCGGAGGAAATAGCAGCAGTAACTGAGATCCCAAGAGGGGGACAAGAATGGTTTAAGAACTTCAAGTTCGATATGAGTCCATGCAAAGAATTCTTGAAAGAGGCATATGTGAATGAGGACCTGACAAAAGCAGTGCCTAGAAACTATGTTAAGGAGCATTATGCCCTGCTTCTCACCTATATTCAGAAGTACTTAACTTGTGAGGGAAGATATAATAAAGTCTATTCTTACCACTTCAAGTTGCTGTTGCATTTTACTGGTAAAACATCCATAGATATTCCCTTTTAATTATTTCGAAGTCTGAGCAAAATGTGTGACAAAGTGCAATTAAGAAAGGATGACTGTGAAACATCTTTATTTCACCATGGTCTGGTTAAGTTGTTAGTTTTGAATGGTCTTCAGAAAATAGGCAGGGATTGGGACTCGTTCATTTTCATGGAGGGTTTTCAAAGTAAAACAGGTCTGACTCCACAGCCCGTTAGAGAAAAAGAGCAGTCAGTTGAAGAACCCACGATAGCTGAGCTTCAGAAGGAGGCTAAGGATAAAAAGAAGGTAAAGTCACAGTTAAGAAAATCAGTTAAGCCACTGGTTATCAAAGAACAACCTCAGCCATCGGCAAAAGGAGAAGCCCAGCAAAAGAAGTCTGTACCTAGGCCAAATGAATCAGAAAAAGTGTCAAGGGTGAGGACAAAGAGTCAAATAAGCAAAGAAAAAGGCAAAGCAGTGGCTGTTGAGGAAAGCCCGGTATCAAAGGCCAGCTTGAGTGATTTGTTGGAAGCCATTGAGTTTGAGCAGGATGAGCCGGTGCACATTGAACCAATGCACATTGACTTGACACAGTCAACACCGGAAAGCACTAAGAAGTCTAGGGCTTAAAAAAGACTGAGGTTTGATGAACCAGGTGATGAGTTTATCTTCAAACCAAGAAGACCACTCACAAGAAAGCAAGCAAGGGAAGCTGAGAAACTGCCTAGAACAGAGGTATCTGAGGAATTGCCCAGAACAGAGGAGGCAGAGGAAATCAAGAAAAAAGGCTCAAATAGAAAAGTCATCATTTCCCAAGGAGGAAATGTTATAGCCATTAAGGACCAGTTGGAGGCAACTGAAATTGAAATTGCTAAGATGAAGAGTGCCACCAGAGAGGTTGCAGTTAGGTATGCAAATTATCGAAAAGCTGTGTTGGAAGGAAGTAAAAATCTAGTAGGCCAGGTGGATTCAGTGGCTGATGTTTACACATGGACAGTTCCAGCTCTCAAACAGGCCAAAGTCATCAAAAAGACAAACATGCATTTAAGAGCTGAAAACAAAGCCATGAGAAAGGAGGTTGCAGAATTGAAGGCACAACTAAGTAAATTAGCTGCTAAATGAAATTACTGATTCCAAGTAAGGTGTTGTTCTAAGTTTTGTAAAATTTTGCTTAAGTTCATTATTTTGAAGGCATGTAAACCTTGCTATACATATCCAAGGTAAAATGGAGTTTTGCAATCGGGTGGCAGAGCAGTTAAAATCTCAGAGAGAATTGAAATTGTTTAAAACAGTTTCGCAGTTTTGCAGCGCGCTACGAAACTGCGAAACTGCTGTAGGTGTTGTTTTAAAAACGTAGGCAAATAGTTTGATGGAATAATAAGAAATTGGCAAAGAGAACACCTAGGTGACATGAAAGGGATTAAAGGAAGCTACCACAGCCATTCAACATATGCCAGGTGTACCTTTAACAAAAGGTGAAATATTTTAACCTAAGTTTGGAATTTTTGGTTATAAAGCCACTTTATTCTTGGTGATCAGGGTTTGGAGGGAGCTGCATACGAGAAGTTTTGGTTGGCACACCTGTCCATCAAAGAAGCTTCCAGCATATCAGAAACATGATGATGCCCTATATTCTTGGCTCATTAAAGACTTAAAGTACCTGCTGCTGAATACTTGAAGTGATGGGGGACCAGAACCGAAAATTTAGGGATATTCTCAACCAACATGGAGCGGATCACAGCCTTCAGTATCCAAAGCCAACATGGGGCATTTATTTCTCATCTCATGCCATCTCAGCCAAATGAAAAGGAAACCAGGTGTCAAAGCTGCAAGGAGGAATGATTCTACGAAGGAGATAGAGTTAGAGTTATAATTAGATTAGAACTCTTTAGAACTTCTGTTAGTGGTTGTTGTATTAAATAAGTTTGTTAAAAGTTGATAAGTGTCATTAGTGACAGTCATCAAGCTCCCCTCATGCTGGAGGAGGAAGCTCCAAGTAGTTAGAGTTATGTTTCTATATATAGCTAAATCATCTATGTAACAAGGGTTGGATATTTGGAGAAACAAAGTTTTGCTTTGGTTGGTGTAAAAACCCAGTTTAGTAATATAATTTGTTTCTTATCTTCTCAGGATTCTTACAGTGTTTCAAATGCTCAAGATATGTGGTTTTGCTTTATGTTTAATGTTTTTACATTTGTATGAATACACAATCACTCAGAATTCACTTATGCTGCTCTGATTTCTTGTGTGTATTTGTAAGCTGAGGTTTCTATGAGATGTTGTTTTGAGTATTTAAACATTACATGCCCTAACTTCTATGCATGAGCAGTGTTATAGCTTACTGAATATGATCAACTCCATAAGCCCAATGGAAGTCTTTGTAATGTCTGTCCAGCCAACATGTTTATTAAATTTACTTTACTAGAGTTAGCCCTCTTATCAACAATCAAAATAGATAACTTTTTTGAGAGAGCCCTCTCAGGCTAGGGAGGCTAATCCTTAGTCAAAAGATTGGTCTGAAACAGTTACACAGAGTCTACCTGATCAGCAGCCCTTCAATGCTTGATTTTGTGATAACAGTGCCATTATTATTATTGTGTAGGCTCTGATTATATTGTGACCCCTTAGACTCCTATATATCCAAAGGAGGTCTTGTCATTTGTATCATCCAAGAATTTTTCATTATGTGATGTAAAGGAGGTTTCCCCCTCGAAGAGTATAACTTTCAAGTCATTGACCAATATTTTCTTCTATTTATGATCTAGTTGCATAACAATCACTTAATGATATTTATGCTTGATATTATTCCATAGATTAAAGTGATAAAAAATGGTTACCAGGTATGTCAAAGAAGGAGTGGTTTCCTCCTCTGGCCATCCTCCTTATCACATCACAAATTTTGATTCTATGCCAAAGTTTTATTTTTCATGGTTGCCAAAGTTCTTGGCCTTGATAATCATATTTATGTAACTGAAATAGTTCTACGTCTCTTAGCCTCCTTCTTTCATCTAAACCAAGGCATGTACCAAGTTTGATTTTCTGCAACTTTTGTCTGATGAAATCATTCCCAAATAATAAATTTTGTGGAGGGGAGGTCGTTTGTCTACCAAGCATATCTATTTCACCTATTCATCCACCAATATTATTCTCAATTAGAACACCTAAAGCCCAAGATGGTGGATGAGCATAATGCTTTGTTATCTATCTATGAGCAGTTACCAATGGTTAGAAAATACAGATATAACCAAGGTTTTTACAATTATATATCCTCTTTTAGGTAAGTTGTGTACACCCTTCTACATGGTCAACTATTACCCAGAGCCCCTATGTTCCTCAAGGAAAATTTATAGTTTATCCCTGACACCAGAGTAGGTGATTGGTACCTCTTCAAAGAATACACAATTATAAGAGTATATGGGTTTGAAGGCAGACCATACCATCTACTAGCATTCTTGACTCCTCGCATATTCACATTGGAGTACATTAGGTAGAGATTTGGCACTGACAATGTACATTTCACTCCCAAGAAAGAAGTTGTTACTTTCCACCTTCCTCACAAGGTATAACCATTTGTAGTCAATTCAAGGAATGCTTTATAACTTGTGGAGAAGATATTAGAGGGACTTGATTTCCCACAAGTAGGAAACTAGACTTATAATCCTCACAATATCATTTATGAGATGACTAAAGATAAGGACTAGGAAAATCATAAACATGATCCAAATCCCATAGTAGAATATTGTGCCAATAAATCTACTTGGGAAGAAGTCAAGGTTATTTTGCATCCATTTGAATCATATATTTCCCACCTCTCAGGGAGGAAAAAAGGTACTTCAGAACCCATGGATGTCAATGAAGGAGGGGATCCTAGCTCTAAGAAATCTAGGTTCAAAGAAGTGGTGGGGGATCGTGATGAGACAGAGTCACAAGCTCTAGTACTATACACAACCAACTAGAAACCCAATAAAAAAGGCTTTCATTATAGAACAATTTCCCTCTACCATGTCAAAAAATGAAGCAACATAATCAAGCAATACTTTCAAGCCTAGACACATTTCAATGATGGATCAATTCCAGGAATTGGCTAAGAGAGAAAGCAAGGAAAGAAAGGGATATAATAATAGTAAAGAACCAACCACTTCCTCCCATGCAAGCTAAAAATGCCTTAGATTATGAAAGGGGATTTTTAAGTTGGTAGTATTGTAGACCAAGGAGGAGACAGTCAGATCCATGTAAGTTATTAAGTGCATCAATTGTCCCTAGTAGCCGATCATATTCCATACAAAGACATTATGGAGTTGAATATGCAGGTTACCCACATGGTGCGTAGACAAGTGCGCAGAAAAATGCTACGACCAAGAAATTGTAGGATTTATACAATAAGTTCAACGCATAATTGAAATATGAGAGTATAGTGTGTAGAGCTAGGAAGATCAAAGTCAAAACCCTAAAGGACAAAGTTACCCACCTAGATATATTCACTCAGGATTTCAAGAAATTTAAGGCTATGCTGGAAGATAATGATAGAGAGATAGCATAGAGGAAGAAACAACTCAAGATTCTTGATGCACATCTTGTGAAAATAGATGAGTTGGCATCGATTGAAAGAGAGAATCAGGATATTAAGACTAAGTTGCATGACGCACTTACCAGGAATAAGGAATATGAGAACCAATTTGTGCTACTGGAGGCACATGAATGAAGGAGAAGTGGATGACACTCTTAAGTCTCAAAAAAACCCTGATATTATGATTAGGAAGGTTGAATCACTGACAGTATCATAAGATGAAAAAAAACTACAACTTCTACTCTTAATTCAAGAGAAATAACTGAAGAGAAAAGAAGAGGAGATTGAGAGTACCAAGATGGAGTTGTATCAAGCACAAGACCACAGTGAGAAAATTGATGTTGAATTGGAAATTTTGAAGAGGAAGTATCCAAGAAAATCCTCTTTCAAAGTTTCTAAAAGAATCATATGGGATAGTATCATGAAGACAATGGATAAGAATTGGGATCACATGGAGTTGATTCAAGAGAAGAGAGAAAGTGTCAGAAGGGCCCACAAGGAAATGAATGCCATTAAGACCATTATTAGAGACTTCCTTGCCAATTCCAAAGTGATTATAAATTTCCTTTACCATATGTCCAAGGAGGTCATAAATGAAAATATTAACAAATCCTTGTGGGTTAGGAGGTCTGGCTAGATGAAGAAGAAGCAAAAGTTGGTAACACTGGTAGAAAGGAAAGCAAAGGAACTGCTAAATGGAGTATAGGGTTTTAAAAATATATGTAAAGTGCTATACAAGAGAAAATTCTCACCATTCTTTGATGGGAGAGGGGATTTATACTCTAAGGAATCCCTCATGAAGAGCCTCAATGACATTAAGGAAGATCCAAAAGGCTTAAGGGAGGAGGACCACCCAGTACAGGGTAAAGATATTGTAAATTTGTATGAATACTATTTTGAAGTTTTTTTCATGCTAAAGAGCATCTTTAAATAGAAAGGTAAAGAGGACTATGAAACAGTCATGAATTTAGAAGGGACAAATTTGTATGCACAATAGTGTGACATCCCTTTGGGAAACAGATGGAGAGATATGATGGATTTATATAAATTGACCATTCAGAATGGATATGCACCAGATTCATATTTGTCACCAGAAGAGGCAGGCTCAAGTTCGAGGCCTCCACAAGAAAAACAAGCACGAACTCAACCATTGACACTGGCATCCACACAAGTAAGTTCAACACCATCGACAACCCAACCAAGGTAGAGCGTAGCCCACTCGACACCCAGGCAAGTGATACAAGAGTACTCTATGTATAGGTAAGAAAGATAATGACAATCGAGTACAACCAAATCAAATGGGACACATCCTATAGTTGACATATTTTTTTGCAAACTTCTAGATGAAGTTGGTTACAATATAACTGTCATTTTGTAAATATTGTTATTAGTTTCTAAATACCACTAGTGGTTTAAGGATAGGGTGTTGAGCCTTGAGTTCATATATATAGGCCTCATTTTGGTGTAATTAAGAGAGAAATTTTTTGTTGTAGGGGAATCTCTCTCAAAAAATTCCTAGAATCTACTGAGGTTTTTGAAGCTATTTTAAGGAAGAATTTTGAAGGATATCTTGGGATTTCAGTGCTTCTCTTTCATGTAACTTTAATACCCACCTTGTAATTCAATTTTTGCACCATATTAATATGATTATAGAGATTTTTCATGGCAAATTATGTTGTAAACCTAGTTCGGTATGAAACTGAAATGTGATTATTAATTATGAATGAATATGATTATTTTCTTTAATTTATGTTGAATTTATCAAGATTGTGAAAGAGTATCTTCATTATTTTGATGAACTTTTACATGGGCTTTGAATGAAAATGCAAAGTTAAAGTTACTATGTTTTCTTACAGCTAAATTATTAATTGCCCAATTGTCCATCTGATCTTATTACGATCAAATGAATTCTTAATTGCTCATTTTAATTTGTTAAGAAATGTTCTCCATTTTTTCTCTTCTTTAAAACCATTTTATTTCTTTTATGTCAACCCCAAGGAATTTGGATTCTCTAACTGAAAACTAGTGGAAATCGTACCCAACAAAAGCATTTGAAGCATTGATGTTTTCCCCTTACCTCGATTCTTAAGAGAAATTTAAATTTTAAAGAAAAAATTGAAAATTTTATTCGACTGAAATTCGCTGATTGTAACTTTCACTTTCTTGTGAAAACCCATGTTGGATGCTAGAATGTATGAGATATTCATATTTAAGAGATACATAACAAATATCAGTTGAATTAGGAGTAACTTCCACTATATTACAATGGAAACAAATGTATACTAACATAGATTGAGAATATGATTTCCATGGATGAAATAGATCTTTATGTTTATTTACTCTTTATGACAAAATTATATGAATGAAACTAAAGTACATGAAACTTGAATCTGAAATAAAAACAAAGAATTTCAATAGAATCCAAAGAAGAATTTACACAGTCATTTAGAAAATAACATTTATAATGAACAAGAATAATCTCTTACTTAATTTGCTACAATTGCTTCATTATTTTTATTTTTCTTGTTGAAGCCTGAAACCAAGAACCAACACACATGAACATTCAAACCTAAATGATGCATAGCTACATTCTGCAAGAATAAATAAACATAGGTGATTTTGTACACATACTTTTCAACAAAAAACCAAAATCATAACAACAAATTAGGATCAGATTTAGATCGTCCCAAGATTTGCACTATAGCACGACATGGTGTGACTTTGGGGCCCAAACAAGTTCTTTGGGTAGATACCCAACATTAGGGTCATATTTCTAAATTCGTTTATGTACTCATGTATGTACCTAAAGTAATGCCATTGGATCCACTAGTCTTCTACATACCCAATAGGATAAAACTATGATTTTATGAGAGTTTTGAAATCATCCCACTTAGTGACTAGAGGATCTCCCTCCAACCTCAGGGTTTATGTGTGGCTTTCTCACCAAGTTAGGGCCTTTCCCTTTAATTTTAGATGAGAAAACAAAATTTCCTATTCTTTTTCTATAGTATGAACACTAAAATAAACTTATAACTACCACAACCAGTGATTTAACTTCAAATAATTAATCTCACAATGATATGGTTTGTTTTCAACCTTTGCTTCCATGTTGAATAAGTACTTTGTATGCTTCATGACACCCGAGCTAGGTTGATCCTTTTTGGATTCTTTCTTAGACTCCCTCTTTGGTTCTTCTCGATCCCCCGATCTCTCCTCTTATTTAACCTAAATATTAGTAGATCCAAATTCTCCAAATATCCCAAGCTATGAGGAGGATCAAATCACATTTTGTATCTATTACTTGAGCTTCCAGTCGTACAAATCTCTCCTCTACAAGATCTTGAGATTTATTAATAGATTAATTGGCCATGGTTGGGGTTTTATGACTAGGACAACTTAGCCAATCTAGATCCCCTAAAACTTTCGACATTATACTAAAGTAAACTTTATTTAATACCAATATGATCCATAAACTGTCATGGGTATTCCATTGGATAGTTCGTCATAAAAAATTTGATAAAATTATACTTAAAATCCAAAATATATACTAAGAGGGTTATTTTCCTTATACTTTTGGATTTATCGAGTTATTATTTTTATGTATGCATTATTTAAAATGCATAAAAGAGAAAACAAACAAAAATTTAGTCACTCACAACCATAATGACATGAGATATAACCTAGGAAACTCTTTCGAGAGAAAACCCAGTTGGTAGGTGAGGTTGATATACTCTCTCTTTCTCTAAATGGAAATGGATGTAAGTACAAATAAGTGAGACTTGTGGCCTATGGGATGATACAATACACAAATCCTCTCTATTTTCTCTCTCCCTATCCACTCTTAGCCACTCTCAACTACTCTACTCATGTATGGAACAAAATGCACTCGAATAGAATAGAACTTTTTTTCTTCCTAGTGAACTGGATATAAGATAACTTGATAGCTAAGTAAGGGTTAAATTTCATCCATTCAACCCTAAATATGAGTTACAACTTCACCCTTCTATATTCTTCTTCATAGTGACTAATGAGTCTCGGTATTGCAACAAGAATGTTGCAACTCCCAAAGCTACCGACTTTAATTATCAACCCAGGATTTGTAAAAACTTAAGAGGTATTGGTACTATATGTCGAGCATACAATGTGTCCTTCCTTTTTTATCATGAGAGAAAAGAAATGCTGCCTATTTGCAGGAACGAAAGACTGAATTTAAAAATGCTTGTAAAGTAACATGAAATCCTCTATCTACTTATTAACACACTTTGCTTGCAAAAGAACCCTATTTTAACCCTATTTGTCACATGTGATGTTTTAAATATTCAAAGCATGAAATATGATCTAGAGAGTACTAATTGTTGTGTGGATGTGTAAATATAAAAGAACTCATTTTTTTAAACGTTTCTCTTTATAAATGCAAATGCTAATCTTTCCTTGTTCTTTCGCAAGGGAGAAAGGTATGGAGGAAGAGGGTTAAAATGGTCTTGATGGCATGGAGGTCAAGTAGAGGCCTAATCCCATCTTCAATAATTATTTTTCTCAATTCGGGCTCAAAATAGGCCGCTACAGGTTTTCCTACAGGATGTACTAGTTCTCTTATAGAATCTCCTAGTTCTCTTACATGATCCCTTGATTTACTACACGATGTTACAAATTTACTATACAAAATTATAATTAATCAAATGACCAAGAAAATAAAATCCAAATTGGATGGGACAAATCTTTTTATTGACTAGGATTTCTTAGGTCCCCATTCCAAGTGGAATCACTGAAAAAGACCTCTGTTAACCCATCTTAAAACATAGCAAAAAATTACTAGTCGAAAATCTAGAAATTCGAGAACTAGTGAGTTAGTAAATCTATAAAATGTCTAACCTAATCAAGTGCAAATGCAATGGGGTAATTTTTTATGAACTAGAATGTTTTTTTGATCTAGTGTAAGTGGAACCAACTCGATTGAAGCTTATTTGCATGCTCTAAAAAATAGCAGAAATTTATTATTCTTTGCCACAAAGGAGTTCTAGAAATCTAGATTTGGGAATAAGAAAGCTAATCCAAGTAGATCAATGATTACTATTACCTTCCAAATATTTTCCAAGAATGAAATGATGCTTTTTATCCTGCAAAAGAACTTACATCAACCATTTAACACAATCCTACAACAAGAAATCATTAATACTAAATGCAGAAATAGAAATAAATAAAAACAAGAGATGCATGTGAATAAGAAGTGAAAAGAAGGAAAGAAAATGATAAAAAAGGGCCTTAAGGTTCATGGTATTTCCAAGCTCAAAGAAACTCAGAGACCTATTGAGAAGAACAAGATTTAGAAGTTGAACATGACACCAACCTTTATTATTTTCATCAATACAATTACATCCCTGCAAGAAAATACAATGGAACTGCAGAAATACGAGTTCTCTCTACAAGAACACTAATTAAAATCTATTCCTAGAGGAAAATTCGACTTGGTACTTATACAAAATGATTAGGAGTCATTCCCATGAATGGAGGAAGATTTTCCCACCAAAATCCCTTGATTAGTGGATCTAGTCCCCAATACTAGGAATTTGCATTAAATGGCAGGGAACACATTCCTATATTTTCTCAATCATTGGAGTTCCACAATCTATGCAATAATTCCATAATATCTTGTTGATTTATTATTTAATAGTGATCCTCCTGTAGTAGGGAGCAGGTCCCTAAATTATCTCCTCCTCTAAATCTTCATATTCTGCCCAATATTCTCATAATATGCCACAAAATTAAATAATATTAGGCAAAAATATGCAATTATTCATAAACCTTTATAATGAATATATTAAAGTTAAAAATACATTATCTAATGCAAAAGAAGATGTTTAATGTGATGAAGGATGGTCATAGGCCTTAATTTATGTTTAATTTAGAGGCATGGGCCTTAGTTTATGTCTAATTTAGAGGCCCATCAGTGACCATGTAGTTAGCCCCTTTTCCATTTGTAATGGGGGTTGATGTGGTATCCTCTCAAATAATAATGGTCAATTTTGATAGGTGAACTTCTAGGAGATGATATTATTCTTTCATTTATGGGAAGGTATTGGTGTGTATATTGTGGAATCTATGTCCATAGAAAGGTCATAATAAAAAAAAGTGGTCATTTAAGGCCTTAAAATGGCTCTTGAAGTTTTTCACCAAAATTTTCTAAACTCAGACCATCGATAAAATGACTCTGCAAGATGGTACCTCCATATTTTCCTCTCTAAAAGCATTGAGATGGAAAAAAAAATAGTATTGATCTAATTAGTATCAAACCTTCCCATTTTGGTGGGATTTTTCTAGCAAAATGATTTTATCAATTGAGATGAGGAAAATTTTCCTCTATCTTCTCCCTAGAGTACCATTTAGCCTTACTTGAAAGCTATCCTTTCAACCTAATCTTCCAAAGGTCATACTACCTCTATCTTGTAGTCTTATACCTCTTCTACAAAATTGTATGATCATTCAACTCTGTCTAAGCATTTGATGCCAAATCCCCTATAGAAGGTAGAACCTATTCATCTTCGTGAACGATCATGAAAGAGTTACAGAGTTTCATATTCTCTACATTTACCACTGAGTAAATGTTCATGTAGGGGCTAGATTGAGTCTATAGGAACTATCTCCCACCTTTTCCAGTATCTCAAAGGGACCATTTCACAAAGCCTTGATTTTCTTACTAGGACCTTGTAGCCTCTTCTTGTTCAATTGTAACCATACTTTGTCTCCCACCTTGAATAAATTATTTGTTTTGTGTTAATCATGCTTGGCCTTGTATTTTTCTTGTGAATTATGAAATGTCTCTAGTACCTATAAATGGATTTCCTAATATTCTAAAAAAAAAATCTTCCCCTAAGGTATCCAATATAAAATCCTCCCTCACTCCTTATCATCCATATGCAATATCTAAAGGTGAAGGTAAAAATATCCAAAACAAGTTTCAAATGGTGACTTACCAATATAAGTGGAGACGATTATATTATAAGTGTTGAATATGCACCATATTTTCATCCAAAGTCTTTAGATGCTTTTGATTATAACCCCTTAAAAGATGCACCAAATTCCTATTACCTACTTCTAATTTCCCATTTGTCTATGGATGGAATGTTGCATACCTGTTGAACTTCATGTCTATTTTCTCCCACAATGTAGTCCAAAACGAATTGATAAAGATTGTGTCCCTAGCTAAAATAGTTCTCCTTGGTATCCCAAAGTGCACCTAGACCTATCTAAAGAACAATTTTCGTTATTTCTTTCCCACTGATGATCTCTTAAACGGGAATTAGAACACACATCTTTCTAAAGGTATTGACTACCACAAATAGGTAATCATTTCCCTTCTTGATTGTTGGTAAACCTTCCTCAACGTCCATGAAAATTATTTCCCAAGGACATGTGGGTATAGGAAAGGGATGGTATAGACCCTATTTTTGGTTGCTAGGCCCGTTAATACAATAAACCATACATCCTCTTATGAACCTTACTGCCTCTTCTTGCATCTTAGGATAATACACAAATCTCTTCAAGTTGGCCACTGTCTCCCCTACACCAAAATACCATTCAACCTTGGAGGTGTGAGCCTCTTTAATCAACTATAGTTGCTCTCCTTTAGGAATGCATAGCTTTTTTAACCTATAGAGTAACCCATTCCATATATGGTAGTAAATTGTGTTGTCACCATTGTACACATGACTCTATCTTTGTGATTATTGAAACAACTCCTTGAATTCCTCAACTTTGTATATGCCTCTCTATATGCATTAGGAGTGAAAGGATCCATGTAAATAACAGCTCCCAAAGTTGTTATCTTTGACGTGGGTGGTCTTGAAAGAATGTTGATCAACTTGTTTGTGCTATACTTCTTATACTTGATCACTAAATGAAACTTCTATAGAAACCCTATCAACTTGTAATGCTTGGTTTTTTGTAGCTTACTTTGGGCCTACAAGTACCATAGCGGTTGGTGATTTGTGTGGATTATCTTCTCTTTTCCCATAAAATAGTGTTTCCAATTATTCATAGCTTGCATAAGGGCATAGATCTCATTTTCCTAACTACTGTAGTTAAGAATTTCCCCATGAAATACGTTAGAATGGTGGGATATAGGAATTCATCCTTGCATAAAGACTACTCCCATAACATACCCACTCATATCTATCTCCACTTCAAAGAGTTGTTGTAAGTTCAGTAATGCTAGAACCATTATTTGACTGATCTCCTTATTTAACTCATCAAATCCCTCTACTAACCCTTTCCCTATTAGAAACTAGTGTCGCTCGTTATTATGACATAAAGTGGTGTTGCTACTATTGAAAATAAGGCTATGAATTTCCTTAGATATTATGCTACCCCAACGAAAATCTTGAGCTTAGAAACATTAGTAGGTATCAAACACTTCATGATGGCCTCCATCTTGGAAGGATTTATCTTCATCTTTCCTCCACCTATCACATATCCTAGATATACCAAATATTGTTGTGTAGACTCACACTCCTTGTGATTTTTTAGTAGTTACTGCTTCTTTAATATATGTAGCACTTGAATCAAATGTGAGAAGTCCTCCTCCCAGGTAGCACTATATACTAGTATATCATCCAAATCACGATATATCATTCATTAACATCATGAATGTAGCTAGTGCATTACATGGGAAAAACAACATGAATAACCACTCATACAAACATTGACTAGTTTTTTAATAAGTATTTTAGGTATCTTCTTTTCTGACCCAAACTTGGTGATACCCTGATTTTAAGCCTAGCTTAGTAGAGTATTTGGCTTGCTACGACTAATCTAGTAGATCATCTATCCTAGGAAAGGGGTACCTATTTTTGAGAATTATATTATTTAGTGCCTTGTAATCAATACACATCTACCAAGTCTCATCCTCCTTTGGCACAATGATGATGAGTGACCTACATGGTGAAGTACTTGGTCAAACGACAACCTACTCCAATAGCTACTATAACTACTTCTTTACCTCATATGCCTTTATAAAAAAATACATGTACAATTGAATGTTTGGAAATGGAGAGTCTAGAAATAGTTGAATCTCGTGCTCCACTTCCCTCTTTTTTGGTATCCCTTTAGGCTTCTAGAACACACCCTTGTATGCCCGTAATAAATATTCTAGTCATTATTTTTATTCCTTAGTAAACCCTTGATCGAAGTGGATATGAGGGGCCACCCACCTCTTCCACTATCTTAATGGTTCTCTATCATCATTGTAGTTTTTCTAATGAGTTTTGGTACCCAAACTTCTAAGGGAATTTTGAGGCCCCCAACAATGTTTTTTTTCAATTTAGGATACCCATGGATGCCATGGAATTCCCTAGCCCTAGTCAAAATTTGTCATCCTCGAATAGTTATTTCCAATGAGTTTTCATGCATGCCAAATGGATATTGTATGAAAAATGTGTGCCCCCAGGAAGTTGATGTACCAACTAAGCACCTCAATATCTGTAAACCTTTTAGCATTTCATCTTTAGGGTTAGGTTTTGGACCTATATGGTTCTTTCTTTGTGTTAAAATGACATTCTTTCGACCACTTTTAATAGATTTTGTGAATGCATTGATCCGAACTTAAACAAGAATGCAACAAATCATACATATAACCACAAATACAAAGATGCAGCAGAAATAACACTTCATTTCATTAATATTGAATACTGAAATATGAAACAAACAGAATGGAAATATACTAGCTCGGACGATGGTTGCTTATCTCTAAGAAGAGATGTGGCAGCTACATGCCTCTGAACTGTCTTACAATGAGGCTCGCAGGCCTATTTATTATTGAGAAATAATGGAAAACCCCTAACATCCAAAAACATAACCCTAGGAGATGAAGCACCAAAACTATGGGCCCCGTTTGGGTAAATTGGTACATCAACTTCCCGAGGTTGTAACTTTGGCATACGATCTTTGTTTGATGTGCACAATACCTAATTTGAAATATCTATTTGAGGAATAAAAATTTTGAATGAAAACATTGGTTTAAGACCCATGCTTGCTCGATTTTCCTCAAACACTTCATTTAGGGCCTCAAAACGGCTCCAAAAGTTTAGGACCCAAAAAACTGCCAAAAATAGTAAATTGTGCTATAATTAAGGAAACTGAAAAAGTGAAAGAGATAGTGTTGGGGGTCTGAGTGGAATAGGTGGGTGGCCACCAATATTTACCTAGACCAGTCCTCCCCCCTTACAAAGCAATGGTCCCCATTGCATTGAGTGCCTCCATGAGATGGGAAATCTTCTGTTGAACTTGGTCCCTGGTGAGCCACTTGCCTTGGTGTAGGAGTTGGCCAACTTTCACAACCCGATATAGTGGGATCTTCTGTTGGTGAGTTTTCTTGATCTGTGTGTCCATGATTCAATAAGTTGTGGCTTGTTCCATGCAATCTGGGTTTAGTTATGTTGGTGTGAGTTATTCTGCAATGTCGAATGTGTCCAACAATGGTGGAAAGCATGGCCTAAGGTGGTCTACACTGAAAACTAGGTGCAGACCAAGGAATGGTGGAATGTTGAGCTCAAATGAATTGTCCCCTATAACCTTCGTGATGGTGTATGGTCCATATTGGAGTGGGCAAAGCTTGCGGTGGAATCCAACGAGGTGCTCCTTTTGCAAATGTAGCCAAACCTTTTTGCCCATCTAGAACTTGTGTGGCATCCAATGTTGATCATTGTGTTGCTTGTACTTAGCATTGGCTCTATCCAATATATCATGGACCTACTGGAGGATGTGTTGAATGTGCTCAATGAAGTTGTTAGCCCTATTAGCTTCGTACTGTACATGAGCCTAATTTTCCTGAGTAGCTACAAATGGCATGGCCACATCAATGGGACATAATGACTGAAATCCCAGCCCTATCTGAAAATGAATGTGGCCCGTTGAGATGTGGAGAGCTCTATTGTAGCTATGTTAGAAATAGGGTATGCTTTCATCCCATGTGTGTGTATGCTTTGAGTTGTACATGCACAAAATGTGTACGATGGAAAGTTGTGGACTTAGTGAGTTTGGTCTTCGGTTTAGGGATGGAAAGTTGTGGACTTAGTGAGTTTGGTATCTATCATCGACCAGAGACTTGACCAAAATGAACTTAGAAATATTTTTTCTCAATCTAAGATAGTGGACTGTGGGATCCCAAAGTGTACCCACACTCACTCAAAGAAGAGATTAGCAGTGGCCTCTACTATGATACTCTTTTTGTAGGCCACCATAATGGCCATCTTAGAGAATTTGTCAACGACCATGGAAACGCAATCGTTTCCATGCTTAGTAGAAGGAAGGTCCGACATGTAATCCATGGATATGGATTCCCAAGGTCGACTCAGAGTAGGCAGAGGATTATATAGGTCTTTCTTCTTGATGGTTGGTTTGGAAAATGGCACAGGAAGTGCAAGATTTAATGTACCTCCCAACATCCTGACGAAGGTTTGGCCAATAAAAATACCTCTGCAGTACTGCAACTATTTTCTCTACTATGAACTGTCCAGCGACCCGACTATAGTGTGCCTCCCAAATCATATTGACACACTCGCTTTAAGGAACATAGATGTGTCCCAAGTGGCATAAAAATGCATCCTGAAGGTGAAAATTTGGAACCTTCTTACGTTCCAGGAGTGTCTGGTATGTGCTGCCAAATTCTAGATCGCTCTCGTAAAGATGCAGCCACCCAGAAGTCTCATGCCCACAAGGGTCGAGCATAGTGATTAGCACCATGACTGGTGGTCGGCTAAGGTAGTATGCAATATTATTGGTGCTTCCCTTCTTATACTTAATGTTCAAATGGAATTGTTGCAGGTATGTGGGCCATTTTTTATGGCGATTGTTCCACAACTTCCTTGTGTCTGTATGAATTACATCGGTTAGTGGTCTGTGCGGATGACCATTTCCTTCCCCATAATGTAATGCTTCCATTGATGGTAGACCTGCACAATGGAATACATTTCTTTTTCATAGGTGGGATGCTTTCGAACTATGTCTAAAAGTGTCTCATTGTGGAATTCATTGGATGCCCCTACTGAGTAAGAACTGCACCAATAGCATAGTCAGAGGTATCTATCTCAATCTTAAATGGTTTTTGCAGGTCCGGTGATATGAGAAATGGTGTAAATAAGAGGTGCTACTTCAACTCAAAAAATGCCTTCTGTTGCGTTTCAGACCAAAATAACTTTGCTTTCACTCCATCCTTGGTGACTTGAATTAAAGGCCAAGTGATATGAGAGAATCTTAACACGAACCTACGGTAGAAATTGGCAAGTCACAAAAAGCTATGGAGATCTGTTAGAGTGTTCGGGACTGGCCCATCCCGAATGACTTGTATCTTGGCTAGGTCCACATGCACACCCTACTCATCAATTGTGTACCCTAGATATTGAACCTGGGTCATGCCAAAAGTGCATTTCTCTAGATTGGCACACAACTTGTGTTGTCACAGGGTTTGGAGGACATGTCAAATATGGTGGAGGTGTTCTTCCCAACTCTAGCTGAATATCAAGATGTCATCTAAATACACCACTACGAATGCATTGATGAAGGGTCACAAGATGTCATCCATCAATGTCATGAAGGTTGCATGGGTATTCATTAACCCAAAAGGCATGACCAACCATTCAAAAAGGACCTCCTTGGATTTGAAGGCAGTCTTCCACACATCAAAGGGTTTGATAGGCACATGATGAAAACCAGACTTCAAGTCAATCTTGTTGAAATATTTGGCCCCCTTGAGCTGGTCCAGAAGGTCATCAATTTGTGGGATTAGGTACCTATTCCAAACAGTGATCTTTTTCAACACCCAATAGTCAATACAGAGTCTCTAGGTCCTATCCTTCTTTTGTACCAATACAATTAGGATCCCACAGGGTGAGGAGCTTGGCCTGATGTGCCCTTTCTAGGACAGCTCATGAATATTCCTCTTGATCTCATCTTTCTCCATAACAAAGAATCGATAGATCAGTCCATTGGGTAGAGGCACACCCAGAGACAAGTTGATGGAGTGCTTGACCTGACAGTGTAAAGGTACCACCATAGGTGAGGCGAAAATGTCCATGTACTCCTCCACGAACATATCCATCTGTTGTTGTTGTGCGGAGGAGCCCTATTTCAAAGTTGTGGCCATAATATTCTTCTTTCCCTAAGGGCGAATCATAAGAAAACAAATTTCCTAGTCTATGAAATGATATTAACTCATTTCTTTGAAGATATCAAAGAGATGGCGATAGGCAGGGCTACCTTCAGTATGCTGTACAACTTATTTCCTAAAGTAAAAATCAAAGAGCGAGGTCTAGACTCAAACACAACATGTTGCTTCCACAAGTATGGTTTTCCTAATAATACATCACAAACTTCAAGAGGAGAAACATCACAAAGTATCCCATCCATGAAGGGCTTGATGTTGTAGGGAATGTGACACGGGTGGCTAGCGCGGAGATCTCATCCTTGGTAAAGCCACTTGATGGTGTATGACTACAGATGTTTTGTAGTTAGTAGACCCAGATGCTTCACGACCTCTGTTGAAATGAGGTTCTTTTGGCTCCCACTGTCGACAATGAAAAACAGTGGATAACCCTTCACCCACATTTATGAGTGGAAGAGGCATTCCCACTTCTCTAGATCTTCAGACTCATTCTTTTGGATCTGGGTGGTGGCCATGGTGGCATTAGGCTCTACGTCAATGATCTAATTCCCTTTTTCATTCCCCTTGTCAGGTTCTAACTCAAGAGTCAGAACATGCTTTTGATTTAGAAGCTTCTGTCTCAGCCACCAGTAGTTGCTTGGCCCGACACTCACTTGTGTTCTGAGTGGAGATCTTATGGAACTCACACTATTTTCCTGTGTCCTTCTTTGTCTTCAGGGTGTTGTTCTTTTCTTGCAGATTTGGCAGGTTGTCCTGGGTCACTCCACCCTGGATTTTTCCTTTTCTCTACGGTTTAGGGGCACCTTTCCATTGCTTTAGATTCATAGATCCAAAGTCTCGCTTCTTCTATTTAAACTTTTGCTCAATCCTGAAACTATATCGGTACGTCATGCCGAGCGAGGAGATGTCTAGGAACTCCATCTTATCTTGGATGTATCTATGTAAATAGTCATGTTACTTGAGTACCAAATGTCACTTAGAATCCTTAATACCAAACTTCGTGCGAAGGGTATGAAAATAATTAGTAAACTCCGACACATATTGGTCCCTTCCCTACCACAGCATGGTCCACTTTATGTATTTATTATCATAGCTCCTAACAGGGTAGTACTACTCCTTGATGGCATCCTGGAACAAATTCCAAGTGGTTGTGGCTGAAAATAGTGAGAGTGTACTTGCGTCCTTCTTCTAAAAGTAGGTTTCTCACCAGTCCTTCACATGGGAGCGGCTTTGAGAAGTGCAAAAGTAATTTTTTCCCAACTAGAAAAATCATGAACAGAAAATATCTTTCTAACAAATTTAACCATTTATCTACAGCTTTCACATCTATCTAACCTTCAAATATGGGGACGTCAAATTTAGCTTGTACCTTAAAGGGCGTGGCGCTTTCGAAGTAGTTGCTGGAAGAAGATGTGCCACCTTTGGGTAGCCGCTGAAGGATCTGGGCAAAGTTGTCCATCATCGCATTCCTCTATTGCTCAAGGGCTTCTTTGAACAAGATTTTAAAAGGATCTCCTGCCTCCTCATATTTTTTCTCTTCCACCATGGGAGGTTGTCGGGATTTGCAAGGCTCATCTTGCAAAGGTTCAACTAGTTCGAGCCCTAACTCCTTATATCCCAACCTCGACGGGGACATGTAAAGAAAAATAGAGAAAGAGTAGACCGCTCTGATGCCACTAATCCAAACTTAAACAGGAACATAACAAATCATAGATATAACCATAAATATAGAGATGCAATAGAAATGACATTTTATTTCATTAATATTGAATACTAAAATATGCTTACAAACAGAATGGAAATAAATTAGCTCACGTGATGGTAGATTATCTCTGAGAAGGGATGTGGCACCTACATGCCTCCGAACTGTCTTACAATGAGTCTCGCATGCCTATTTATTACCGAGAAACAATGGAAAACCTTAAACATCCAAAAACCTAACCTTAGGAGATGAAGCGCCAAAACTATGGGCCCCGTTTGGGTAAATTGGTACATCAACTTCCCGAGGTTGTAACATTGGCATATGATCTTCGTTTGACATGCACAATACCTCGTTAGAAATATCTATTTGAGGACTACAACTTTTGAATGCAAACATCAATTCTACACTCACTTTTAGCCATTTTCCCCAAAAATTTCGTTTAGGGCCTCAAAAAGGCTCTGGAAGTTCAGGACCCGAAAAACTGTCAAAATTAGTTAATTGTGCTACAATTAAGGAAACTGAAAAACTGAAAGAGACAGTGGTGGGGGTCCAAGTGGAATAGGTAGGTGGCCACCAATATCCATCTAGATCATGCACATAACCACCATCTCTCTCTGTTTAGATATAACTACCACCATTCTAGCTAGTTTGTGTTCTAGAGCATTTTATTATTTCATTTATTAAAAGAATTTGGGTTTTCACCATATTATTGTAATCGTTGCTATATTTCTCTATAAGTGTTCCATTACTTCATTGTATTTCATTTCATTCATTTCATAACTCGAATAAACCCCTCTCGGGATCACTTAGCTCTCATGGAATCTTCTATAGATTAATTTTGTCTTAAAAATAACAAAAAACATTTCTTGCTGGAATTGATCATCTTTTTAGCCTAGTTGGAAATTACTAGCAAGACCTTTGACTTGCCCTTATGCACGTTGATGATGAAGGATTTTTCATCCTTGATAACATGGTCTTGGTTGGCTATATGCATGAATAACACATCCTTCATGTACATATAGGGACTCCCAAACCAAACACCACATATGTCTAGCAGAACTATGTTAAATTCTACTACATCAATAAAGTTAAAAATAATAGAAAATTTGATTCTACATTGTTTGGTTACCTTTATCTCTACTTATTTATTAACCAATCCCAATGGATATGGGTTAAGATATTCATGAGTCTCCAATCTTGATTTCTTGACCAAATATGTTGTTATGAGATTCACCTATGATCTTGAGTCGAGTATATGATTTATTTTCATCTTTTTGACCTGCATCTTTGTATGGAAGAGTTTGATCATTTTGTTCTCTTCCTATTGCTGAAGGTTAATCAAATTCACCCCCTTCTGAATTAATGTACAAACACTATTTTCATCTGTCTAAGTTTATTTACACCAATGATTACTCAAATATGTGCCCATGATAATTTTATTCTTACCATCTTTCATTTGGTTCTTCAGGTTGAGCTTTGAATGCACTTTCTAACACTTCTCCTATGTATGATCTTCAATGTTATAGTGGTTGTAGTGGCTGCTAATATTGTTTCACTATTATGTTGTGGCCATTGTCTTTTTTTATTTTCCCCCTTTCCACTTCTTCTTTCCCTCCTTGGAAGCTTCGTATTTCTCCTTCTATTTTGATCCACTTGATTACCCTTTCTTCTAGCTTATGTTATATAGGTATTGTGCTTGTACACAATCCTTGTCCACCATTATGGGTTTTAAAAGTGTCACTTGCTTCCACGAATGGATGTGTAGAGCCCCTGTATAATTTTCAAGTGTTTATGGGTTCTTTGCGATATACCCAACATTGTGACCATATTTCTAAATTTGGTGGTTTACTCCTATACAATATTCCCTTGTCCCTACTTGAATTAATGCCACCAGATCCAATGGTCCTCTACATACTTGTTAGGGTATAATTGTGGATTTATGAGAGTTTTGAAACCCACCCACTATGTCTCTAGAGGATCTCCCTCCAACTTGAGGGTTTCCATGTGGCTTTCCCACCAAGTAAGGGCATGGCACTCTCATTTAATATGAGCAAAAAAATTGTTCTCCTCTTTATGATGAACACTAAAAGAAACCTCTAATTGTTGCAACTGTTTATTTATCTTCAAAGAGTGAATCTCACCTTGATATGGTTTAATGGCAACCTTCACTTCCATCTTAAATATGGATTATCTATGGTTCACAAGACTCAAATTGGGTTAATCGTTTTTGGATTATTTCTTATACCCCCTCTTTGGTTCTTCTCAAACCCCTGATCTTCCCTCTGACCTGATATCTACATATAGTCCAAGCATATTAGTTATGGATTCCATGATGAGGCTCATATTACGATTTATATATGTGACTTGTGCTTCCATCTACACAAACCTCTCCTCTATGGGATCTTGAGGGTTATTAATAGTTTCATCAACCATTATTGGGGTTTTATGAAGTTTGACTTAACCAATATGGATCCCCTAAATCTCCCCGGAATGTACCCAAATAAACCCACTCAGATACCAATATGATTCATAGACTATCATGGATATTCCACTCGACAATTCATCACAACATGTATGATAAAAATTATACTTAAAATTTGAAATTTATACTAGAGGTTTATTTTCCTCGGACTTATGGATTTATTAAGTTATCATTTTTATGCATTCAATATAGAAAATGAAAAACATAGAGAATGAAAAAAAATATAATCACTCACAACCATAATGACACAAGATATGACTTGGGAAACCCTTTCAGGAGAAAACTCATCTAGAAGGTGAGGATGCTTTGCTCTATTTTTCTCTAAATGAAAATGGATACAAGTATAAAGAAGTGAGACTTATGGTCTATGGGCTACTACAATACACAAACCCTCTTTATTTTCTCTCTTCCTATCCATTCTCAACTACTTTGCTCATCTTTGGAGAAAATGCACTTGAATAGAATGGAACCCCTTTTTCTCCTAGTGGCATGATTAAAACACAACTTGATAGCCAATTATGGGTTAAATATGACCCATCCAACCCTCAATATGAGTTATAACTTGACACTTCTAGAGTCTTTTGGCTAGCCCCTTTTCCGTGAGTAGTGGGGGTTGATGTGGCATATTCTTGACTTACGATAGTCAATTTCAAGAGATCAACTTCTGGGAAGCATAACTTTCCCATATGAGCTTTGATTGAGGTGATTCTTGCATCATTGGAGAGGTATCAGTGTGTAGATTATGAATGGTTATTTTAGGCCTCAAAATGGCTGCTAAATTTTTTTACCTAAAATTTTCTAAACTAGGACCAATAGTTATCTGTAAACTATCATGGATATTCCACTAGACAATTCGTCACAACAGATCTAATAATATTATATTAAAACTCTAAAAATTCTACACTATTACAATTTATTAAACTTTAGGATCTAATGATTTAACTGTAATTAGTGCATGCATGTCAATAGAAATTATATATAAAAGTAGAGAATGACAAAATAAGCACACACACACACACAAGACACAAGATATGCTCTCTCGGAAACCCTTTCGGGAGAAAACCCAACCTAAAGGTGAGGCTACTTCACTCTCTTTCTCTATTTAGAAATATGGCTATAGATATAAAGAAGAAATTCCTGTGACCCATGGCCTGCTATAGTGCACAGATCCTCTATGCATGATCTACCTCCTATCTCTCATGGCTATCTTTGCTCAGCTATGGAACAAAATTCTCGCGAAAGAATGGAATGTCTCTTCCTCCTACTCGCCTGGTTAAAGCACAACTCGATAGCCTACTAGTGGTTAATCTTGACTACATAAACTCTTAACGAGAGCTACTAAATATATTCTTATAGAGTCTTTTACATCACAAACACGTGTCTAGCCTCTTTTCCATAAATAATGGGGGATTATGTGACATCCTCTTGAACTATAGGTGTGAAAACAGGAAGGTCAACTTCTGAATGGCATAACTTTTGCATACAAACTTCTATTGATGTGCTTCTTGCATCGTTGGAAATCTCTACGTGTGTAGAATAGAATGAGAAGGTGCAATGCTAAAGAGGAAATTTTTTACCCCCAAAAAACTTCATTTGATGCCTCAAAATGCTCCCATAAGGTTTCATACCCTGTTTCGCCAAACTAGGTCCCGCCAGTAAAAACGGTCCCATGAGCTGATTCCTCCACTTTTTCCACTCCAAATGCATCAAGATGGATGAAAAAAGTATAATGATCTAATTCAGATCACACCTCCCCATTTTGGGAGTCTTTTGGTCCCCAAAATATTTTAAATGGTGTGAGGAAATTTTTCCTCCACCTTCTCTCTACTGTAGCATTTAACTTTGTCTAGAAGTTTCCCCTTCAACCCAATTTTCCAAAGGTCATGTTGCCCCTTTCTTGTAGTTCTAGACCTCTTCTACAAAATTGTATCTTCTGTAAACTATCCCTAAGTGTCTCGTGTCAAACCCTCCAAGGAAGGTTGGACATATTCCTCTTCATGATCTAGCATGGAAGGCTCATAAAGTTCCAAATTTTCTACATTCACAACTGAGTAAATGCACATATATGGTGGTAAATTGAGTCGATAAGCATTATCACCCACCTTTTCTAGTATCTCAACCTGAGCCTTGATTTTCTTACTAGGCCCTTACAACCTCTCCTTGTTCAAATGTAGCCATACTATTTCTGTCACCTTGAACGATTTCTCTGTTATGTGTTAATCATGCCTAGCCTTATACTTCTCCTATGACTTTTTCCGTGTTTCTTGTACCTATAGATGGATCTTCATGATATTCTCTATAAATTTTTCAGCCCTCAAAGCATATCTTGTAAGATATTCCCTCACTCCTCCTTATTGCCCATATGCAATGTCCAAAAGTGAAGGTGGAAAATATCCAAAACAAGTCTCAAATGGGGACTTTCCTAAAGAAATGTGGACTTATTTGTTATAAGAATGTTGTATGTATACCATATTTTCATCCCAGGACTTCAGCTGCTTTTGGTTGTATCCCCTCGGAAGCTACACCAAAGTCATGTTGACTACTGTTTGCCCATCTGTCTGTGGATGGAATGTTGTAGATATCTTCAACTTTGTGTTCATCTTCTCCCACACTGTAGTCCTAAATGCACTGACAAATCTTGTGTCCCTATCTAAAATGATGCTCCTTGGTATCCCAAATTGCACCCTGACCTATCCAAAGAACAAGATTTATTCTTCTTGTCTACTGATGGTCTTTTTACAAGGCATCAAAACACACATATTGTTGAACCTGTCAACTACCATGAACATGTAGTCATGTCCCTTCCTAGTTATTGGTAAACCTCCCAACAAATCCATGGAAATTCTTTCCCAAGGATGAGTAAGTATAGGTAAGGGATGATATGAACCCTATTTCCTATTGCTAGGCTTGTTGGTACAACAAATCATGCATCCTTTTATGAACCTAGCTACCTATTCTTACATCTTGGGCCAATACACATACCTCTACAAGTTAGCCATGGTCTTCCCAACACCAAGGCTCTCTACAACCCTAGAGGTGTGAGCCCCTCTAATCAGCTACAAACACTCACCTTTAGGAACACATATCTTATCCAACATGTAGAATAACCCATCCTGAAGATGGTAGTCAATGGTGTTGTTTTCATTGTGCACATGACTCTGACTCTGCAACTATTGATACACCTCCTTGAATTCCTCATCTTTTGAATATGCCTCTATGTATGCATCACGGGTGAATGGCTCCATGTGCATAAAAGTCCCCAAAGTTGTAATCTTTGATGTGTGTGGCCTTGAAATCATATCAAGAAACTTGTTTGTGTTTCCCTTCATACACTTGATCACCAAATGAAACTACTGTAAAAACTTCATCCATTTGTAATGACTAGTCTATTGTAGCTTACTCTAGGCCTGCAAGTACTGTAACAGTTGGTGATCTGTGTGGATTATTGTCTCCTTTCCCATTAGATAGTGGTTCCACTTCTTCACATCTTGCACCATGGCATAAAGATCCTTATTGTAGGTAGGGTAGTTAAAAACTACCCCATGAAATACTTCAGAATGGTAGAAAATAGGCCTTCCTCCTTGCATCAATACAACTCCCATAGCATACCCACTCGCATCTGCCTCCACTTCGAAGGGTCTCTACAAGTTTTGTAACTATAGAATGGGTGCTTCATTGATCTTCTTTAGCTCCTCGAAAGCCTTTTGTTGACCTTTTCCCCAATGGAAACTCTTGCCACTTACTGTTATGGCGTGTAGCGGTGCTACTACTGCTGAAAATGAGGCTATGAATTTCCTTAGGTACTGTGTTGCCCCAATGAAATTCCTAACCTCAAAAACATTAGTAGGCACCGACCATTTCATGATGGCCTCCATCTTGGAAAAAACTATCTTCAACTCTCATCCACCAATCACATACCCCGGATACACCAAAAACTATTGTGCAAACTCACACTTCTTGATATTTGCTAGCATTTGGTGCTTCTTCAATATTTCCAACACCTGCGTCAAATGTGAAATATGATTCTCCCAGGTAGCACTATATACTAGTATATCATCCAGATAGACAATAACAAATGAATCTATAAAATGATGCAGTATATCATTCAGTAATATCATAAATGTAGTTGGTGCATTACATAGGCCAAATGGAATAACTAATCACTCATACAAACCTTGCCTGGTTTTGAAGGTGGTCCTCCATGTATTTCCTTATTTAATGAGAACCTAGTGATATCTAGACTTCGAGTCTAGCTTGGTGAAATAATTTGTTTACTGTAACTGATCTAGCAGATCGTCTATCTTGGGCAGGGGGTATCTATTCTTGAGTGTGATTTTATTCAATGCCCTGTAATTTATACACATCTAACAAGTCCCATCCTTTTTTGGCACAATGATGATGGGTGACCCACATGGTGATGTACTCGATCGAATGAAACCTTGTTCCAGCAACTATTGCAATTGTTTCTTCACCTCACTTGTTTCTATAATAGACTATCTGTACAACCCAATATTTGGCAATGGGGAGTTTGGCAATAGCTAGATCTTGTGCTCCACTTCTCTCTTAGGTGGTAACCCCTTAGGTTCTCGGAACATAAGCTTGTATGCATGTAACAACTCATCCAATTATTGTTTTTTTGTTTCCTAGTACACCCCTCCATAGATGTCTTGCCTCTTATTTACTCCTCTTTAGACTGACTTTCTCTTAAAAACAATAAAACATACTTCTTGCTGGAACTAATCAATTTCTTGGCCTAGTTGGCACTTACCAATGAAATTTTTGACTTTCCTTTGTGCACGTTGATGATGAATTATTTTCCATCATTGATGAGCCAATATTGGTTATCTCTCCTCACAAATATTCCATCACGCATGTGCATGTATGGAATCCCAAACATGATTCCACATACATGTTGGCTTTTTGGGGCCTGACCGAGGTTCAAAGTTAGTTGCACCAACCAACAAAACCCTAAAATTCTGGCCCTTTCGGCAACAACCCACATAGCACAGGCTACAGTCTCACCCGAAGCAGTATTGTGGGATGATAAAATGAGGTTTCTACATCCAGAGGTCTATGTGATAGGTTCATGTGGCTCCTGGGGCTTAGTTCTACCTTCGCGGACCCTAATCCTTTTGAAATAGATAATTACAGTAATTCACTTAAACATCTTCCAGAGCTTCATGAAGGCCTTTAATTATTCATAATTTGTATAAATCATACTGATATACCACTTTCGCACACAAGCTAAGAATTCATTCATATAAATTGCAATACAGAGCGAAAATATAGAAAACTACAGAAGTAAGAATAAATACACAGATGCATAAGAATTGGATCGAAATAGTCTTTATTAGATGTAATCAGTCAGAAACAGACTCTTTTTCCCTGTGCACTCAGCTGCAGGGGCCCACGCACTCATCCTATGGACTCACCAAGGTCTTTGTGCACTCAGATGCAGGAGCCTTCCCCTTCGCCTAAGTATAGGAAACAGACCTTTCTTGCTTGAGCTTACTTGCCCTTACAAAGATATCTATCAATTAGTTATCCCTTAGACTCACTATGACACTTCTATTTATAGCCTTGATTTTACAATACCATGGTCCGCAGACCATGGGTGGGTCTCAAAACCTTCCTATCACCTACCCACCTAAGGGACTAAAGCCCCTTTGACTCTTACTATCTTCGCGCTTCGCTTCCACAAATCAAAGAGACTTTATATCTTTATAAAAAAAAACTTACAAAATTTAACAAGATTAGCCCCAGGGACCCCATCCCAATAGGCCCCCAACACAATTTCGTGACTCGTCCTCGAGTCACTCAGCTGGCACTTCAATATTGGCTTGGAGTTTGCAGAACTCCAACTTTAGAACCTACAGATCTGTTGTTCCCTGCATTGTTTCCTATTTCACTTCCTCGACTAGCTCCTTTGTAGTGGGGTCGTTCACCGCGAGGCCCATTGTCCTTTGAGTTTCTTGTATGCCCTTCAACTTGTTTTGTACTGCTAGAGTGAGTTGGTTGGCTTCCTCTATCGAAGGCTATGTTCTGGGCCAAATAATGGCCTCTTTCTGGCACAGCTGTTCAATTTCAGTCTGTAGTTGCTTTCCTTCTTGTAAGCACGTGAACCTCTGTATTGGTGCCAAAGTGCACGTAATCAAACTTATCTCATCAAACTGCTATTGTTTTTCCCTAAGGTCAGTATTGATCTTCTACAAAGTGGGGTCCTCCTGCAAAGATGTCCAAAGATCCATGGCTTACTCAAATAATTCTGTGAATTCCTTGACTATTTTGTCTAATGTGGCCATTCCTTCCTTGATGATTTCTCTATAATTCTCTCAAAACTCTAGCGGAGTCATCGACTATAGCTTCAGTTGCAGCAACAAAATTTGTAACTGCAGCTCAAATCGTACTTGGCCGATTTCATCTTTTGACTCCCTCACCGCCACAACCAGATTTTGTATCTTTTTTGTTGATTCTACTTCTATTGCAATGTTGAGTTTAGGCATCCCATTACATGCCTGTGTAATCAAAACTTCCAAGTGCTAATTGTGTGTGGTGAATTCTTCCTTCTCCTTTAGCACCTATGCCTTTTCTGCAAATATATCTATTAGGACCCAAAAAAATTTGGTCTCTATGACCCGTGCTACATCTTTTGTTGCCTAGAGTAAAGCGAACTATGCTTCCTCTGGAAGGTCTTGGTCTTGAGGAGGAAATTGACTATCCTCTGGCATCCACCATGCTACTAAGAAAATCAACAATAATAGCCAAGCATAATGAAATGCCTTGTCCTCATCCTAAGCCTCTTGACAATTCACCAAAAACTCCTTGCACGGGTCCTGAGCCTAGTTGTATTGGACTCCTTTAGCACATTACACAACTAAGGAAATCACTGGCACCAGAACCTCGTCTGTGTGACACTTCTACAGGATCTTGCATGCCAAAATCTATGCGGCGAACTGTATTCCTTTGTCTAAAATGGAGTGAAAGGAATATTCGTGCAACTTCTTAACCAACCCAAACTCGCTCTTCATCTGATCTATGAGTTGCTTCTCTTTTGTTTTTCCTCCAAAAGCTTTTACTAGATCCACACCTTGGTAGGATCGCAAAGTGATCCGGTGGATCAACACATCAGTAATAGGGATGGGTTCTCCCAGAAAGAGACACCCAACATGCACCAGGGTGATTAATTGTCTAACACACATGGTGTTAATGTTTGTTCGGCTGAAGTGGGGCACCTAGAGCATGTTCAGAAGGCCGACTTTCTCAACTGCCACAACCCACTTCATTAGTTCTAAGCGCGTGACTCCAGTTTCCTCATAGTTTATTTTGGCTAAATATTTGTTTAGCGCAAGCTAAGGGAAGTTCTCATGATCTGCCAAGTCCCAATCCTCCATCTTGAGCGATGGGATTTAGCCCAACAACATGCCCTCAAACACCACCTTCTTTGGCAACATTGGTGTAGAGATCATGAATTTTGCAGTGTCTAGGTCTTTAGGCACCTTGGTTGTGCCCTTGCATGGTGCGATGTATTTCGGGAGACAAGTTATAGGCTCATCCTCATCAGTATCCATCTCCTCAATGACTCTGTGAAGTTCTTCATCATCTAAATCAAGGGGCTCATGTGGCTACTACGCTTTGTCCATTTTCCCCTCCTGGCAAATCTCTTTGGGAATTTTTTGTAGTGATTTCCAAACCGGAACTTGTTGTGGCTTTTTGTGTTTTTTATCAGATGTAGAGGGCTTAGGTCTAGGATACCTAGGTGTCGTAGTCGGAACTCTCAAAGGAACTAAGGGCATTACTTCGACGGAGGGTGTGACTTCAGAGAGCAGTGCCTTTGTTGCAGGGGGGGAGTGGCAGTCATTTTTTCTAGAAATGCCTTACAGAAATCTTCGGGGACGTTAGCCAATCCTAGTCTTGACAAGAGTTCTTCCCAATTTGGTTCGGACATATAGTTCAACTCTTTGCACAACACAAGGAAAAAAGGTGTAAAATCAATTCTCAAGATGCAAAGTGTTCTAAGGCGAGGCGACATGCCATATTTATAAGTGAATTTGAATTCGAATCAAATCGTTCCCTCCAAAATTCTATCATTAATGCATCTTTGGCAGAAGATTTCCAAATATTTTCCCCATAAATGCGTCCTCCCCACTCCTCCTAAAGGAATTTTTTCCATCCAATCATCTACAATGCATCCAACAACTACTTTTTGAACCAGCTGCGTGGTACCAACCTCTATGGCACAACCACCTTAGCTCAGCTCCCCTCGGTGCCCCACTGTCTTCCATTGCGCAACCCTCTTACCTCATCTTTCCAATTGTTGGGAAGTGTAGTTTATAGTCCCATACTTCCTTGCAGCTACCTGGAGTACTAAGACTAGCCCGCCATCATATAATCATTGCGCAAGGGCAGGATCACCATTGTACAACTTTAATCGACTATCATTGACTCTACCTAGAACCAATTCTACATTCAACTTCGCAAGCTAAACTATGCCACCATCTATAATTTACTTTACCACATAGGGTCCAAGCCAATACATTTGAAACTTGCCAGGAAATTTCATAAACTTGTTGTCTTATAATCGTGCCATGCCTTCTCGTGCTCCTTTTGCACCTGTTGGTGAAATCCTACTAAAAACTGGTCCTCCTCCAATTCCATCAACTACTTGAGGCACTCATCCATGGTGTCTCGATCATCCATATCAATCAGCAGTGCAATCCACAGACTCTGCACAATATATTCCATGGGCATCACAAGCTCCTGCCCACAGACCAACCCGAAAGGGGTTTGGCCTATCATCTTTTTACAAGTAGTTCTATACACCCACAGGGCTGCTAGTATGTGCACATCCTAGTCATTTCACTTCGTGTTGCAAACCTTCATTAAAGCACTCTCTAGGATTTTGTTGAAGGCTTCAACCGTACCATTAGCTTGAGGGTGATAAGGCATACTTTTCTGATGATAGACCTGGAATTCTTCAAGCATTGCAACAATTGTTTCATTTAAGAAGTGCAATCCCCTACCACTCATTAATATCTTAGGGCAGCCAAAGCGGGACAAAATAAACTCAAAAATAAACTTGCGCTATAGTCCTTTACTAGTTGTGCTTCCGCCCATCATGTCAAGTATTCAGTTACTGTAATAATATAGCGTGCTCCAGTATTTTTCCCTGGAGGCTAGATTGGACCCACAAAATCATTTTCCCACTTAAGAAATGCCTGCAAAGTTATTTGTGGATGTGAGGGAAATTCATCCCTCCCCAATGGTATCCCCATCCTCTGGCAAGCATCTCACACCCTACAATATGCTTTTGCATCCTGATGTACCATTGGCCACCAACGTCCTGCGCCTGGGATCTTTGGTGTGGTTGTTCTTCCTGCATAGTGGCCTCTCGCTACTCTGCCATGTGCTTCTATGAGGATGCTTGGTCATTCAAACTTTGGGACATAACGACACAATATCTCATCACAACCCTTTTTATATAGGTGTTCAACGATCACAGAAAAATCAGTTGTGTGAACCACCATCTCCTTCTTTTGTGTGTAGAATATCCCTTTTGGGTTGCACCAGTTGTTAAAAACTAGATTATATAAGCAAAGTGATCATCTGCAACACGCCAGTAAAGAACTACGCATTAGGCAAACCTTCTTCCAAACTAGTAGGTTCATCACCAGTATCAATCCGAGAGAGATGATCAGGACCATCATTCAATCATCGGGGCTTCACAATTGCCTTTAAATGATACTCCTAAAAGAGTAACAACCAGCTGCAGATATTCCCCCCCAACACAAGCTTATTAACCAGGAATTTTAGAGTATAATGATCTATATACATCTTGAATTGTGTGCCTAATAAACAGTGGTGGAATTTATGTAATGCGTGCACCATATCCAATCCTTCGCACTCTGTAGTCGAGTAGTTATTCTCTACCTTAGACAATTTCCTACTCGCAAACACTATAGGATGATCAATATCACCTTCACCTGGTTGGGTCAGCACCACACCTAGTGTAATACAAGAAGCATCTACATGAACATGAAACTCCTTTTTCCAATCCGGAAATACCAGAATGGGTGGTGACAATTTTCTCTTTTAGAATGTCTAAGTTTTTCTAACACTCTTCATCCCAGCAGAATGTCACATCCTTTCTCAACAATTTCTCCATTGGCGCTGTGACTTCCGCATATGCCTTGATAAACTTTCTATAATATCCCATATGTCTTAGTGTCATGCGTAGCTATTTTATGTTCTTCAGGGCCTCCAAATTGACAATAACATCTATCTTGGAAGGGTATACCATCAATCCCTACTTGCAAACCACATGACCTAGCAATATCCCATAAGGAACACAAAAGATGCATTTTTTCAAATTCAGGGCAATCTGATATCTACGACAGGTGTCCAACATAAGGCGCAGACTTGCAACGTGGCACTGTACCAACACAAAGACAGTCCAATCATCAAATTAAACTTCTAAGAAATTGTGGATGAATTCCTTAAAAGCTGAAATTACTACTTGTGAGAAGATCGCAGGTGCATTCTTCATTCCAAATGGCATTACTGTATATTGAAAACATCCCCATTCCATGGCGAAGGTGGTCTTACTGTGATCCTCCGATGTGATCTTGATATAATGGTACCTTGAGAATCCATCAGTGAATTGATAGGCTTCTTGCCCACGAACATTCTCCAAGACTTCATCTGTAAATGGTGTTGGAAACGGGTCATGGACGCATGCATCATTGAGCTTCCTTAGATCAATGCATATCCATATTTCATCCTATTTCTTCTTCTTCTTGACTACCATAGGACTTACCCAGTCTGATTCTTACACTAGCTCAATGATCCCAACCTCTAACATTTTGTCCAACTCCTTACACACTTTTTCCTTATACTTGGGATTCAAACGGTAGAGTCATTGTTTTATAGGATTCATGTCGGGCTTCAAATTAATCTTCATCATGTCCAGGTCCCCTAATATCCCCTTCAGATATGAGAACTTGGTGGGAAACAAGTCCGGGTATTCATGCCGCAGTTCCGCAACCTTATCAACTGTATCCTCATCCTAATAGTCACCTATTTTAGAAAACATCGGTTGTGCATTTGATCTAATGTTTACCTTTATAGTCTTCAAAGGTTCTACTATGTCAGGAACTGTTGTTTTGCGTCCTTCAACTTCACATTGTCCCTCAGACTCCAGAATGCTGATATATCTAGGATCATATTCTTCTTCTTCTGTGGTCATGTTATAGTATTCCAATGTATGGCGCAGTTATGTATTCCAATCTGGTTGAACCCATTCTACCGGGTCCTCAGGCATTCTAAAGATCACAACGTTAATGTCTTGCAGCGCTTCATCAATACATTCAAAGCCATCCTCAAAGCTGAAAGTTAACAAGAAACTTTCCCTAAGGATATCCCACTCGATTGTTCCATGGTGTAGCTCCATTTCCAGGTACCAATTCATCATAATGCTATCCAACGTGTGACAAAATATGTGCACCCATTCAGGCTGAGGACTCTTCCCCATGCTTTAGTCCACATGTCAAATGCTCATGCAAATCGTCTTTTCCAGTGTATTTTTTTGTCATGCGGGTATTGGTGTACCTGAACCTCAGCTTCATCATTCGCCTATATTATTTCCAATTTGTGAAGTTGTCCTTATGCATACCCCACTAATGGGCAGGTGTAGTGCATATTTCTAGATCTAATTCCTAGAACAGATGTTCTTCTGTCATCTCCTTTTCAAACTTATCCAGAAATAAATTAACATCATCTAAACCTTCATAATGAGGTAGATTTCATACCTCCATGGAAACGCAACGAATTGATTTTGTCAACATGTTGCAGCACAACGAGGAGACTTCACGTAATCTATTCTACCAATGCTCAAGCTCTTCATTGGAATCTGATGTGCAAGAGCTATCCCTATCCCTTGCAATTCGTCCATCGACTGTAGGAATGATCCAGTCCTCATCACGCATAATGATATTATATATTTGATCCAGATCATCCTCTTCTTCATAATTGCGGACTGGTTCCATGTACCACATACCTTCAGTTGGATCCAAGGGAACAATTACTAAGAGCTCCTTCCTTTCAAATGTAACTCTACGCTTCTTAAGATTAATGAACGCATCCATGTCGAAGACCCAATCAATGTCTAATAGTGAAGGGTAAGGATTACTACCGTCCACTATCTCGATCACTTCAAAGTCGGCCAAGGCACTTGCTCTTTCAATATCCACCGTAACCCCATACAGGCACCCCATAGGAATGATTTTTTGCTGATTTTCCATGCGAAGCTAGAAAGGAGACCACTACAAGGTAGGTCTCCCCATTCTTTCCCATGTCTGTTTTGGTAGCACATTCACATCAGATCCTAGATCAAGAATTACCTGCTCCATTTCGTACTCTCTGATCTACAGAGATAGCTTCATTTCGCGACCTGCTTGTTTCTTGCTTTTTCCAACTTTCCATATAGCGCGCTATTCTGGAGGAGTCTTGACCTTACTCGTATAATTATCAATTAACTCTTGGAGCCCTTCTACCGCATTTCTATCTTGTAACAGCTTCATACAAGTCTTTAGAAAGGTAGCTAATAACGAAGGCTCTACGTCTTGTGCTTCATTGTTACTGCCAAAATTCTCCTAACTTCCTAAGGTAGAGGCTGTTGAGATTGCAACAAGATGATGGAGCTTAGTGAAAAGAGTCGCCTTCACTAAGTGGGCCCGCAGGCTATTTTTGGGCAAGTCTATTTTTAGACTATGTCTATTTTTAGACATATGGATCATGTCTATGGATTGCAGGTTGTTGTTTATGGATGATTGATCAAGTTGGAAAAATAGATGGACTTCTATTTTTGATGAAAGTGTGAGTGATCACAGTGTGAGTGATAAAGTCTATTTTTAGACTGGCTGTCAAAAATAGAAAAGTCAAATATTATTATCTCACAATAATTTGGACTATAAACTTTGTCTTATTCTCTTGGAGCACTTCAGTTCGAGCTACGGATGTGGCACATGCAATTGCATGAAGGAAATACGTGGTTCTTATGGGTTATTTGAATATTTTCATGCATGACTTCAGTTGAACTCAAGTGAGTTGAGTTTAGTGGACTGGAGGTGCAGTTGATGGAGTTGTGTTCAGTTTAGCTTTGTTAAACTGGTTGTATTTAGTCTAACTGGCGAATAGACTAGAGATGAGTTGGGTGAATTAGTTAGTAATTAATTCACAAGTTATTAACTCATAATACAACTAATGAATACATCAGTTAACTCAGTTGCATGTCAGTGCATGTTCAGTTCAGCAGGGACAGGTGTTAGAGAATCAGATTGCTATCAGTTGTGAATATAGTTGTGCACCAGATCTTGCACAAATCAGGGGATTGAGTATGCCAATGAGTTTGCCCACATTGTAGCTTGTTCTCACATGATTTAGCCAAGGAAAGACGTGGCTGCCTTGGAATTATCACCGGTTCTTGTGCAAGTATTGAGCAGCGGAGGCAGGCAAGCAGCGGAAGAGATTTGAGCCAGTGATTGATTCAGATCTGAGCTGTATTGTGTGTAACAGGTGGAGCTGGTACTAGATTGCTTGTGATAAGCATTGTACTTTTTAATGTTACATGACTCAATCATTAATATACAGATAGTTGGGGTTTTTAGCGAGATGCTTTCCCCGGGATACATACTGTGTTAATGTGTGAATGCTCTTGATGTTTTATTGTTATTGATGCTGCTATATTGATGATCAACGTAGAGGAGCTTATGTATTGTGTATGTTTTCCGCAATAGTACATGATCAGGATAATCTCTGTTGAATATGTGTTAAATTATTCAAAAATTTCTACATGGTATCAGAGCTGGTTGATTTGTAGAAGAGATTTCTACAGGATATCAAAGCGAGGATTGATCATCAGATCTATTATTCAGGAAGTGACAACGTTTTATTTCTTCAGGCAGAGTCTGTAATCGGGCCAGGTAGCCTCTGGATTCATCCTTCTTTTGGAAGGTGAGATATCCGGTGAATGCCCATACAGTCGATCTCTGTACAAGAAATACTTCGTTCTCAGGAATTTTAGATCGGAAGCGGTTGAGTTTTGAGCTGGTGGAATGGCGCTCAAGGATAAACTCAAAAACATCTAAGTGTGAGAATGGAGACAGTATGCCCCAGTATCTCACGAAGTTCACCCAATGCCGGGATGAGCTGGGAAGTGTGGGGGTGACTGTCGATGATGAGGACTTGGTGAGCTTGGCTCTCCTTGGTCTTCCGAAGAGTTGGCATTCCTATCGGGACTCTGTCAATGGTCGAGAGAAATTGCCAGGATGGGAGAGACTTTGGTGGTCAGATCTTGTGCAGGAGGAGATCAGGCGGAGTACCAGGGACGGATCTTCGTCAAAGGGAGCTGATGAAGAGAATTGTGCTTTGGCTGCCAAAGCAAAGAAAAGGAAGAGCAAGAAAGCTTCTCAGTATGGTGCGAAAGGAAAGAAGCAGGATATGTCCAAGGTGAAGTGTTTTCACTGTCACCAGCACGGACACTATGCCACAAATTGTCCGCAGAAGAAGAAGAACAAGCAAGCTGCTGGATCTGCAGGGGGAGAGGCCCTAGCTTCTCAGTTTGAGCTTGATTTTTCATTGATCGCATGCTTGGTTTCAAGTGTGATGGGATCAGTGTGGTTCTTGGACAGTGGTGCGTCTTTTCACATGACGGGAGATAGAGATTTGTTCTCTGATCTGGAGGACAAAGATCTTGGAGTGCACATCGAGATGGGCGATGATGGTAGATACAGTGCAACCAATATCGGTACCATCTCCTTTGAGAGGGAGTCTGGTAAACCCTTTGTATTGAAGGAAGTCATGCATGTTCCAGGATTGAAGAAGAATCTCATCTCAGTGGCGATCTTAGAAGACAAGGGGTATGATGTTGTTTTCAGCGAGGGAAAGGCCTTCCTGCGCAGCAAGACAACTGGTGAGACCCGGAAGATAGGGG
>APFE030331249.1:0-11589 GCA_000404065.3 Pinus taeda | reverse complement strand
AAGTTATATATATATATATATATATATATATATATATATATTCTTTGGTCCTGTATTCAAAGGGATTTTAATGATTTCTTTTAAAATTTTGGTTTAGCTCAGCTGTGCAGTCCTTGGACATGTTATACGCAGAAATATAAGTTTATTTTTCCTTTTCATGCTTCCTCTATTCTGTTACAGGTCTATTGATTCCTGAGTTTATAGTATAACCATGCTATCTCGGCTTGACTGGTTTCTGTATGTCTATTCTCTTTTAAACAATGTACGAATCGTTCTGGTATTCATTATTTTGTTTCTTCTACAATGGTTCTACCCGATATGTATAGTAGACTCTTATTATGATTGCTTTATAAGCGTTCAAGGCGTTCTGAGAATTCTTGATTAAGTCTCTTGTCTGAATAATAGTGAGGCTTGACTTCATTAGTACCAGAACTTTTAATATACTGATATATATATACAGGCGACTGTAAGCATGCGGCTATGTCTGTTATGAAGTTTATATGTTCTCAGAGTTCGTAATTTCTTTTATATAATTAAAAGTCTAATCGCCTTGATATATATATATCGCTTTAAGGCATGTCCCATGGTTGACCCGTTAGGGTATTTGATGCCTTATAGAGGTGTTGGCCGTATTCGTTCTGTTTCTATGTTATCCTACATGTATTCCACCATAATTTAATTGAATATTGTTGATTAAATCCTGTATTGGTCTATCCACATCGCAAATTCAAATTCAGTTTGAAGGAAAACTCTTTGTTTTACCTTTAGTCGCAGAGCAGAATTTGCTACACCCTAATACGATTGCTGAATTTAATCATTCTTATAACTTTCAGACTCCGCTCCTTGTTTTATTTAAAGTTCTACCAAATTTTTCCTACTGATTTCGACTTAACAATGGTACAGACTTATGGTTAATTTTTCCCAGATGAGCCCTACAGATTCCTCCAAGGTTCTGCTACTGGGTCCATAGGGCTACAGGTGTCCTAACAGATACCTGTAACCACCTTAAACCTAAGGAACCTCTTGCCCTTGTGTTTAGTTGAGTTGTACTAATGTTATTACCAGAACACGGCTTTTAGATGAAAAGCCCCGCACATAACGTAACAATTTTTTTTATAACAGAACCCTTAGCAGAGGCAACCTGACTGCATAACTTAAACCACTAAAAATAGAGTTCCTTAATAACTCAATAACTTACAGAAGAATGGAGATGAAATTATACTTACCTATACTTCAGTACGTACAGTTTCTTTTTATTTCCCACGCTTCTCCAGAGTTCGGGAAAAACTGGTTTCTTACTTGTCTTTCCTTCTGTCCACGAGACTCGTCTGCAAGACCGAATCTCCCTGCAAGCTTGTTTGCCAGACCACCGCCTTCAGCAAATTTTGTGAACCTTTGTGCCCATGCTATCTGGTCATTACCAGACTTAGCATGATCTCTTTCTTTTTCCTCCCGTCTGTTCCTCAACATCCTGGTCTCTTCTTTTTTCCCATTTTACTATTGGGAAAAAAAACTGTTAGGGTTCCCCCTCCTGCTGGCAACTGTTTTCTTTTAATCATCAAGAAAAGAAAACAAATCCCCCATAAGAAGTTACCATATTTGATTTACTCAATCCATGCTCAAATTCCGAATTAATAATATTATAATTAATTAAAAATAATAATCCTTGTTCAATGTTTTCACCCACGGTGGTAACAACACAAAAAATATTTATAAATTTTCCAGTGTCATTACACTTACCTATTTATTTAGCAACTATTTTGCTCCTACAATAATTATCAAAATCGTTTTTTATAAGATATTTTAATTTAAATTGATATTAAATTTTAAATAATATTCAAATTTTCTGAAATGTCGTAATCCATATAAAAATCAAATATATTAAAAACAAATAAACTTAAAAAGTCTCACGTTCTTGTAGATCACATTCTCTTCCTATAATATAAATAGCAAAAATTAAAATTGGACTTTTATAATATTAAAATAAAAAACAAAATAAAATAAAATATTTCACAAATATCTTTTTATATAAAAGTTTCCTAATTAAATAGAATATATTCGTATTATATATATATATATATATAATATATATATATATATAAACAAAAGATACAGGCTAAATGTTTTTTAATTATATTTTTTCACATAAAAATATTTTTAACTAAAACAAAATATTAATGTACTGAATTTTAATTTTAAGTAAAACATAAATCTAATAATATCGCATTACATTATTCAAGTAACAAATGTTTTTAAACATAAATTTTATAAAACACATTTATCGCTAGCAGAGTTAAGTGTAGTTCTTTCTTTCTGGACTGTGGGTGGGAGGCAAGAAAGACATGGAAGAAGTCTGTGTAGCTTGCGTATATGTTAGAGTTTAAGGAATTCTATGAAGCAATTTATAAAATATGATGATGATGATGATGGTTAATGTCCACAGAGACCAAACATTGGTGTATCAGACCTAAAGAAACAAATTACTTATTTTGATTTAAGATTTTAGTTCTATGCTCAAAAAGCTTGGAGAGAAGCCTCCCAAGCTCACTATAATTTTGACATTGTAAAAGGCTAGGAAGGTCAGTATTGTAACAAAGATTGTGAAACTGAGATCTAATGTGGTTGTACATGGGACACTCTAAGAGGAAGTGGTTTTCATCCTCGATGTTCCTATTCTCACATATATCGAAGATCCTTTCCATCCATGGTGTTTTAGGAACTGCCCAACTACCTGTTTCACTATGGAGCTCATGAGAATTTGTTCTAATCTTTGCTATATTAATCTTCTTCTTTGAGATAGTTAAAATAGAGAGATACTTTTCATCTTCAAAACTACCCAACTACCTATTTCACTATGGAGCTCATGAGAATTCGTTGTAATCTTTACTATATTAATTTTCTTCTTTGAGCTAGTTAAAATAGAGAGATATTTTTCATCTTCTACGGTGGAGTTGATGACCTTCTTATAATAACTTTATTTTCTTTTAGCTACTAAATCTTTCTCAAACCACATTTTTTCTTTGAACTTAGAAGTAACAATATCTTTAATGTTATTTATGTTTTGCAATGCCTCATTCTCGTTGATCTCCCAATAGTTTAACCAGGCCCCTGTGTCTTTATGCCACCCTCGATTGAGCATTAGGTGGTTTTGCAGACCTTTTGGACTCTTCCATACACACATAGACATCTCAAAGATAAAAAATTATAGGTTCTTAGTGACTCCAAACTTGTGATTTACTAGGCTAATACGAAAGTGGATGCTAATATTCCAAGTATGCTCAAAAATAATAAACTTAAAAAGTCTCATCACATTCTCTTCTTATAAAATAAATAGCAAAAATTAAAATTGGTCATTTATAATATTAAAATAAAAAACAACAAAATAAAATAAAATATTTCACAAATTTCTTTTAATAAAACTTTTCTAATAAAATAGAATATATATCCATATTATATATATATAAACAAAAGATACAGGCTAAATGATTTTTAATTATATTTTTCCACATAAAAATATTTTTAAATAAAACAAAATATTAAAGTACTAAATTCTATTTTTAAGTAAAATATAAATCTAATAATAACACATTACATTATTCAAACTACAGCGAACAAATGTTTTTAAACATAAATTTTATAAAACACAGTGGGAAGCAAGAAAGACATGGAAGAAGCATGTGCAACATGCGTATATGTTAGAGTTTAAGGGATTCTATGAGGTAATTTATGATATACATACATACATACATACATACATACATACATACATATATATATATATATATATAAAATACGCACACTACCATGGTTTGGTGTTGAAGCCTTTGTGTGAATTGGTATTAGAGTCAAAGTGTTTGGTCCAGGTTAGTATTCACAAAAGCACTCTATACTAAAAATGGAGCCTTTCTGAAAGTCTATTTCTTTCCGAGAATTAGAAGAAAAAGAGTCATCTACCCAAGAAAATCCCCTTAGGGATATGCAGAGTAGGAATTTGGATTTCTCTTTACCCTTCATACAAATTTTTTTTGACGTTTTGGGTTTTTATGCTTCCCGTGAAGAAACGTTATATTAAAAATTTTGCCCTTCAAAAGTGATGTTCTCATAATAAATTAAGCCTTCACTAATAGAATTTTGATTAAAAAATTACCATTCAATAAGTAATTATGTTGCAAATTTTCATATACCGTCTGGAAAGTTACCGATCCTACTCTACTCTGATTCAAGATAATTCGATCCATAATTTTATTAGAATTTAGGATATTTTCAATTAAAAAAACTTGCCAAAAAATACCCTGCTGTATGAAAAATAAAGGGGCGTAAGTTGTAACTATACCAACCCTGATTAGAATTTAGCATATTTTCAATTAAAAAAACTTGCACAAAAAATACCTTGTTATATGAAAAAACTTGCCGCGTAAGAACTTTTGGTGCGTAAAAACGTTTTGGAAAAAGTTCCAAACATCCGTCGTTTACTCTTCCAGGCACGTCACTCAAAACGGGAAATGACAAATTCCAGCCATCAAATACGTGCAAAAAGCCTTATGACGGGCAAAATGCCCGTCAAATTCCATCCCTGGGGATATGTTCGCACATGCATCTAGTCGAGTTTTAAATTCTGTTGACTTAGAGTATGAAGAAATACAACCCTCTGCTAGATGGCAACTACCTAGTAAGTCTACTGAGACCTGTTTGTTTTTCATCTAATAGAAGTTTGCCAACGCACAGAATGTAAGTATAATAATAAGAGAACATAAATTATAAATTTATTAATTTTGTCATTTTGTAATTAGTTGTAATAAGTAAACTAATTCATATATAAATATTACATTAGATAATCAATTCTCTAATAAATTATATACATATATATGTATATCAAAGAGATTTAGAACAGTCGGTGAAGGAGCAGGTTGTTAAGGCTTTCCGTAAGCAAAGGTCATCGGTTCTAGTCTTGTCAATACCAAAAATCCAGCATGGTTTCCGTTCATCGAGTGCGATCCCGGGGTGACTTTGACAGCATAGATGCCCCTGAGTCGTGGCCTCTCAGCCACAGGGTAAGCCTAATTTTCAGGATTCACCCACTTATCAATAGATATATCTATATATATATATATATCATATTAAAGTATTATTTATTTAAAAATAGAATATAGATAAATTAGCCTTTTAAGATTATCATAAATATCAAACATCATTATATAATTAGATTTAATTAATATAACAGACATTACATTATTTAAATATGCAGCTATCTTAATATTGGTTTGAATGTTAAATGAACCTAAATAGTAAAAGCATAAAGTTGAATTTAAATAAAAATGTTTGATATTACTTACCTATTTATTTAGCAACTCCTTTTCTCCTACAATAATTATCAAAATTGTTTTTTATGAAATATTTCAATTTAAATTGATACTAAATTTTAAATAATATTTAAAATTTCTAAACTTTCGTTAGCTCTATAAAAATTAAATATATATAAAAATATTAAAAAATAATAATGTTAAAAGACCTATTTATTTAGCAACTCTTTTTCTCCGACAATAACTATCAAAATTGTTTTTAATGAAATATTTTAATTTAAGTTGATACTAAATTTTAAATAATATTCAAAATTTCATTAGCTATATAAAAGTCAATATATATAAAAATATTAAAAAATAATCATCTTAAAAGCTCAAACATTCTTGTAGATGAGATTGTCTTCTTGTAAAATAGAAGACAAAAATTAAAATTGGACTTTTATAAAATTAAAATAAAATATTTCATAAATATCTTTTAGTAAAATGTTTTATAATAAAATAATGAAAATATTTCATAAATATCTTTTGGTAAAATGGTTTGTAATAAAATTATATAAAATTATAAAATTATAAACTTATATAAAATTCCCCGGGGCGTTGCCCCGGACCCTGTAGAGGGGGGCTACCCCACCCCCCTGTGACCCCCCACTGCGCAATCGGCGCAACGAAGGGGGGATTCCCCCCCCCGGGCCCATCTAACCCCCCGGTTAACTACGTAGGCTAGTCGTGGAAAGAATATAACACAACCCAACATATTTGGGTTATACTGCATCCCATGAAGGTGTCAAAGTGGACCTTAACAAAATAAAGGTTATGAGGAAATGGTCGATCCCTGAGACCTTGAAGAAACTCATAGGATTGACAAGATATTACAACAATTTTGTCATGAATTATTATAAAATAATAGCACCTCTAACAAAATTATTAAAGGAGGAAGAATTTTCTTGGACTAAGGAAGCAACCAAAGCTTTTGAAAAACTTAAAGAGGTTATGTGTACAACTCTAGTACTAGCCACACTTTACTTTAAAAAAACCTTCATTATGGAGTGTGATGCCTCAAGCCATGGCATTGGTACAATTTTAATGCAAGAAGGAAGGCCCCTTGCTTTTAAATGTAACAAGCTTAAAGGAGATAACTTTCTCAGACCCATTTATGAAAAATAAATGTTGGTCATACTATATGTGTTTAAGAAATGGCATCCACACCTAATGGGAAGACACTTCAAATTAAAAACAAATCATGGTAGTTTTAATTACTTCTTGGAACAAAGACTATCTTCAGAAGAGAAACAAAAATGGGTTAAAATGATGCTAGGCTATGACTTTGAATTTATATACAAAGATGGAAAACAAAATATTATGGCATACACACTCTCAGGGAAAGAGGAATACATAGAGGGTTTACTATGCACTATATCCATTCCACAATTTGACTAGGTGGAAGAATCAAGGCTAGAAAGGAAACAAGATGGGAAGGTATGCAAGATCATTCAACAACTATAGGAGAACCCCAACACAGTAGAAACATTTATGTGGAAGAATGATTCGTTTCGGTATCAATATCACTTATACTAATGTAATAATTCTCAAGTCAAACATAAGATCCTTTTGGAATTACACACTTCTCCTATAGTGGGGAATTTAAGGTTCTAGAAACATATCATAGGATCAAGAAATCATTTTTTTGGGAAGGTCTTATAGAATGTCTGAAATTTTTTATGGTTGAATTGTGGTATGCCAATAGAATAAAAGAGAGAAATTAAGAACTTGGAGCTCTTGCAACCATTAGCCATACTGACCTAGCATTGGGAAGAAGTTTCAATGGATTTTATTACAGGTTTAACCAAATATGAAAGAAATAATTTTATTATGGTAGTAGTATATTGAACGACAAATATCCCTTTTTTCCTCTCTTTCTCATCCTTTTAAAGAAAGTATAGTGGAAAAAGCATTCATGGAAATAGTCCAAAAAAGATACATGGAATACCAAATATTATTGTAAGTGATAGATATTTTCACTAGAAATTTTTGGATAGAATTATTTTCTTGTTTGAGTACTTGATTGTCTCATAGCTTATCTTACCATACTCAATTTGATGACAAAATTGATATTGTGAATAATTTTTTAGAAGGATATCTATGTTTCCTTGTATCTAAAAAACATAGACAATGGTAAAGTGGTTTCCTTGGAAAAATGGTGGTAAATTACATCCTTCCATACTTCATAAAAAAATGCCTCCATTTATGGCACTTTATGGATTTCCTCCTTCATCCATCACATCACCCTTGGGTGGGATTGTAAATTCTCAAGAAAAGGAGGACCATATAGGGAACCAACAAGAGGTTCCCAAACTATTGAAGGACAACTTGGTTATAGCACAAAATAATATGAAACAACAAGCAGATCAACATCACAATGAAAGTGATAGTGAACAGGCTGAGAAATATTCTCCCCAAAATCATTCGGAGAACCAAGGAGGATTCATTCATGGAAGACAACTTGTGGACAACTTCATTCTAGTCTAAGAGGCGATCCATTCTAGTCTACATCGAAAAGAAAAAGGTATGGTCATCAAACTAGATCTAGCAAATGCATTTGATCGAGTTAGGCATAGCTTTTTGATAGATGTTCTGCACAAGATGGGTTTTGGTCAAAATATTATAAACTGGATTCAAGCTTGTATCTCCAAGCCCTGGATTGCTCCCCTAGTAAATGGTAGGGCTGCTGATTTCTTCAAAGCCACTAGAGGGCTGAGGTAGGGGTGCCCCCTATCACCCCTCCTCTTTGTGTTGCAGGCTTCTGTCCTTAGCTTTTATCTAAATAAGAAATAGAAAGATCAAGAAATAGCTAGCCTTAGCATAGCAAAAGGGGCAAAAAACATCAACCACGCCCTCTTCGTTGACGATACCTTGCTGTTGGGGGCTGCAACTTCACTTTTAACTGCCAGATTTAAAGAAGTGTTGGATGATTTCTATGAAGTCTCGGGCAGAAAATTAAATAATGGCAAATGCCATATCTACTGCTGGAATATCTCTCCCTTGTCCGCAAACTCCATTGCTAGATTTCTAGGCTTTGCAGCCTCTTCAAATTGGACCTCTTTCAAATATCTTGGCCTTCCAATCTTCCTCAAGAGGGCCTTCAGCAAAGATTGGAACCCTCAGCTCGAGAAATTCAATTAAAAAATGTAGGCCTGGGGATCCTCCTGGCTCAATATTGCTGGCAAAGCAGTGCTTATCAAAGCAGTACTCAGTAGCCTTCTTTTATTCCAATTTTTAGTCCTCTTAGCACTTGTGGGTGTTCTCAAGAAGATGGAGGATCTAATTAGAAATTTTTTATGGAAGGGAGGCATGCAAAACGAAAATAAAATCCCTCTTGTCAACTAGGAAATTGTCACCAAGCCTCTTCAGGAGGGAGGACTGAATTTCAAGAATCTTTGTGCTCAAAAATTAGCCGTGGGAGCAAAGCTAATTTGGAGAATTATAGCTCCCAATCCAGGCTGGGCGCATTTAGCATTATGGAAAAAATACTTCAGAGGACAGAGACTTCGATGCTTGGATAAGCCCAACTCCCATCTCAAAACCCCCTTTAGCATGCTCAGAATAAAAGCAGCACCTCTGGTGAATGTGCATGCCTTCTAGATACCAGGGAATGGCCAGCATATCAACCTGTGGGAAGATTGCATCATGAACAGGATCCCGTTGGTTGAATCGAACCCCATGCACGCGCTGAGGAATTGGATGATGGATGCTCGCATCATCTAATTGTGGGATATATCGAGCTGGAGTGGTGACTGTTGGTCTGGTTGGAAGCAGCTCCCAGTACCACCTGCTCTTCAAAATGATTGTGTGGCACTCCTTAACTTTCTGCATGGGTTGGCTCCCATCCACGCTCGGAGGAAAGATGTCCGAGGTTGGGGTCCGCATCATGAAGGATACACGGTTTCATTGGGGTACTCCAAGTGTGTGGAAAGGCCTTACGTCCTGCCTAACCTTGCTCCTTGGATTGGCATATGGAAATTCCCCACCATTCCAAAAATCGATCATTTCTATTGGTTACTCTGCCATAAAAAAAATAAAATAAATAAATAAATAAATTAAAAAAAAAATTCCTACAGATGATAGGTTGCAGAAGTGGGGATTTCTCGGTCCTTCAAGATGCATGTTATGCAAAGAAAAGCCGGAAACCACCCTTCATCTCATGCTAGAGTGCAAATTTGCAGGGCTTATCTGGAAAGAGCTTCTTGAAACTTGGAATCTTAACTTCATCTTCCCCTGGTCCATCCTGAATTTGTTTGCTGGATGGCTAACCAGATACCCAGGTCCAAATCCAAAAAACAAAATAATCATAGCAGCTTGGACTACTCTTCCTAAACTCATCAGTTGGCAAATTTGGTTATAGAGGAGTAGAAGGATATTTAGAAATAAAGAGCAGGATTTCAGACTTGTTGCAAACACAGTAAAATGTCAGTTAAATGAATGTCTGAGAGACAAAATGGATGATACAAATCTATGCCAGCAAGATATTGAGTGGGGTGTTGCACTCAATCTCCAATGCCAAAAATCAACCTCCATCCCCATCTCTCTCAAAGAATGGAAAATTAGAAAAAATAAGAAGAATTCCAGTCCTGGATTTCCAAGAAAACACTTCCTTCTCTCTTCTTTGATGGGACAGCCAAGGGAAACCCAGGAATTGCTGGCACAGGAGGGCTCATAATAAAAGAAACTCCTACTCACAGATATGCTTGGGGATTGGGTCACTCCTCTAACATGCAGCTGAAGTGGTGGCCCTTCTTCAAGGGATCAAACTACTCAAAGAGTTGGGACACAAGGAAGCAAATGTCTTTAGCGATTTGCAGGTCATCATCAAAATAATGGCGACAAACTCTAATCCAGCAGATTTGCGTCTTACAAGGATGATTACAAGGATAAAAGACATGGCAAAGCCCTTGAAGTTGAAATTCTTCCATGTATTGAGAATAAACAACAAAGAGGCAGACATTGAGGCAAACAAGGCAGCCCAGTTACCTACTGGGACTATTCTCAGAGACAAAGAAACTTCATGGGATCCAATCCCTTAATCTTCCATGTTTTACCGCATTTTATTGAAGCAATTTGTATGCATTCATAAGCTCGGGAAAACAACAGAAATAGATCCCATTGTAAGATGTAAGAAGAGGTGATTTACAAGCATATGTGCTTTGATCCTCTTGTTGGAGAGGCGCTCAGAAATCAACTCCATTATCTGTAATCTGAATTGTGGCTTTTTGCCAAAAATCTAATCAAATCCCATAATCGTTTCTGTAAAAAAAAAAACATCACAATGAAAGTGAAATTGAAGTGGGGATTCAATATTTGTGAAATGGTAACTATATAAATAAATGTCCTCAAGCAAAAAAACAAGGACAATACATTAGCACCATGATATTATCTCCCCTATAAGGTGTTGCAAAGGATTGGAAATATGACTTACAAATTGGAAATGCCTCCATCTTTACATGTATATCCTATATTCGATGTTTCTTGCTTAAATAAAGTAATGGGTGACAAGATCCCAGTCCAAACTATTTTATCAAATATTAATGAAGAAGGTAAAATTACACTAGAAATAAAAACAATCATTGAAATAAGGATTAAGAAGTTAAGAAATCAAGCAATTACTGAGTACCTCATTAAATCGAAGAACCTATTTATGGGAGAGGCAACATGGGAAGGTGAGTTGTTCATGCAAAAACATCCACAATCAGTGAAGTGTTGAGGGCAATAGTTATTTGAAGGTGAGGGGCATGTTAAGCCCTATATAGGCCCCATGCTAACCCTAAAACACCTTATTAAGCCCTAGATATCGAGTTATTACAACAATATTGTTATATTGTTATGTTGATTATAACCTTTCATTGTACCATTATAATCGTTCCCTTTGTCTCCCATATATACATTAAGGACAGCTAGTTTTAGGATCATCAAATATTGTCTTATACATTATATTAATTGTAAAAGGAGATTTCCCCTTCGAAGTTGGCTTCTTATCATTTTTAAGGTGCATGGTTTATAACAAGGATGAAGAAATTAAACAACTAAAACAAAAGGTTGATCACATGGGGTAGTTAGCCTCTAAATTAGTGAAACCTAGACCACCTTCACTAGTGTACACTCTTTATCTTAAAGAACAATGACTAATATCCTAAATTGAGGGATTGATGTCCAATTTAACCATTGATCAACGATCTACATGAACAAATTTATGTTTTTTTTTTTCTAGTCTACAAGATAGAAGAAACTTAGTTTGTGA
>APFE030331230.1:0-18084 GCA_000404065.3 Pinus taeda | reverse complement strand
AATCCTCTTACAAGGATGCTATGCACAAAAACTCTGTCTAGTTAACACTTAAGCATTCATGAAAAATTAAAAGCACACTGTATTTTAAATGCATGAAAATAGAGTCTATGGAGATGCTTTAAAATATAACGATGGATCAAATCTCTAACAAGATATGGTTCAATGATCTAATGATAAAATCTTCAAGCTATCACCATAAATACCATTTTCGAGAATTTCTAATCAAATCGACAAAATCATAGCCATGGAAATAACACTAAACACTATACACACTATTCAAATTCAAAAACTGCTAAGGAAATGAAATTAATAGTATACCAATCCACGCAATGCCCATCCACGCTTCAATGGAACAATGAAGTAAACTCAAGCAACAAGAGTATTAACGCATAAACGCTATTAGATTAACATGGTCACTGTAATTAAGTTCTGAAGGTTGCAATCACATACAAGAGTTCTGTTCTCAAACAATACACAAAGATAATAATCGTAACTGCTTTTGAAAGAAAAATAATACATAGTCTTTATCTGCTTGTCCTTATCTGAATCGAATGTACATTCATTAAGAAAATGTTTCTTCTTTTACAATGGATTGATTTTTGGCCATCTCTAATCTAAAACGATTTCCAAAAACAAAACGAAACCAGTTTGGGAAACCATGGCTTTTTACTACCTTTGTAACCAAAAGGCTGGGGTTTGACCAGCGTTGACTGCATAACCATGAGCTTTTGATTTGCTGTAGAATCAATTTTTCACCATGCATGTACATTCCAGGTCTCGTTCCCATCCATTGCTTTGGCTTTCCTGTCATGCCACGTGTCAGATGATAAACCATTTACAGGATGTTATAACTTCTTGTAATCTTTTTGTTGAAAATTATTAATTTCTAACATAAAAAATCATAAATTAACTTTAATGTAAACTAACAACTATAATGCTATTAATTAATCAATTTCGATTGATATAAGGGGTCTATGGAGGAAACATATAGACAAATGATGGTGTTTCTAGAAGAAAAGGATGGTAATGAAATGGTACCAACATGGAGCATACTGCATCTATTGCTCCACAGGTTTTTGCAACGGTTGCAAGGATTGCCCCTCAGTTGTTGCAGTTGACCTTGCTACAAGGTCGTTTTCCCTTGCTATTGCGTGGATAGCTCTGGCTGCAACAAAGGTTGCCCTTGCTGTAACAAAGGTTTCCTTTATTGTTGTAGAGGTTGTCCTTACTATTGCAAGGGTACTTGAATAGTCCCTCGAAAATTTTTGAACTAAATCGGGCCATAGCCACAGTGGAAATTGGATGAGCCAAGCTAAACGTACTGGCAAGGTTGAAGGGTGTAAGGTGGATTAACTATTCCTTGGGAACCATATGGAAGGTAAAGAGTTTGGTATTGGACTTGAGCATCATAAGGCTGCTGATAATAGACATTGCTTGACCCAAAAAGACCAATGATATTTTGAACTTGCTGGTACTGGACATTTCTTGACCCAGCAGGACCAACCGGGTTTCGAATAATCCAAAAGAAGGTTGGTTCACACCAAGCATGTGAACCTACGAGCCACTCACATTGGTGGAAACTTACAGTATAGAAACATTCAGATTCTCCCCCCTAGGTGGTGGCACATCTTGGCCATTGATCAGAGGTATTGAGGGCATGATAGAGAACACCGATTGAGCTAGATGGTAACTGGGACAGATGATAAAAGAGGGCTCAAAATGGAGGATTGCACTGAGATTCAGGTAACAACATGTTGGGAGGTCGAGTTCCCAATGAATGGACCTATAGTATACATGGCCCCAGATGCCCAAAAATGGTTATGGTAAAGTGACGATGCACTAGGTGTACCAGAAACCAATTTTTCCAAGGATACATAATTAAGTAGCAATTCCTAATACATATTGATGGGAATGCTCCCTATATAGGGGAAACCTTCACGATGAAATGTATATTCTTCCTCCTCGACAGTTTGTGGAGTAGAAAATTCTTACTCATCTGGAGAGGTGTCTGGAGCATCACCTGGGGATTCCATATCTTAGAGAAAACGATGGCGAACAACCAAAGAAGTACAAGGGGATAATTCCAAAGGAATACCCAACTAATTTTATTGATTTTACTGATGCTAAGGTGATATCACAACAGGGTCAAATAAAGGATTCGAAGGATAGATCACCAGTCCAATTTGACTGTCAGTGGTCAGCGAACTCTTAGGAGTTTGAATGGGATTGTCCAGATACTCTGGGCCAAAATCAGCAGGTGACCCAGTATCCGAAGTAGGTGGAGGATGTGATGACAAAGTTTGAATGCTCAGAACAATTCCAAGTTCAACACCTTGGTCCTCGAATGACTCTGGTAATTCAGGAAATGGCTCCTCAAATAATCTTTCAAACGAAGGAGAGGAAGAGGAACTAGGTGAACAAGATGGTTCAACCGTGATGAGCTTATCTTAGTTAACAAGAAAAGAGAGAGATAAACTTCAAGGCTTTAAAATTTTGTTTAATGGAAACTCACGATTTGGTCCAAAAAGACTAACAGGATGTTATAATATTGTGGGCAATCAATTTATTAAGACGCATAAATACATTGGTGCTCTTTCATGTTTTAAGATTCGAGAAAGAAACAAAGATGACTCTATCACTTTCGATTGGAAACGAGCTCAAAAGGATAAACACTCGAATGATATTTTGATTTTACTGAGTCAAAACGATCAAATGACTGCTCTGGATGGTCTAGGTAAAAAGGATTACCAGGCAACAGTGAACTCTAGAATACCTCCCGACGAACCGAGAAGTACGGGCAGGCAATCTCCTAGAATGTTGTGTTTAGTGTATCACGTTTGCAAGGCAGCTGACTCAGCTTCCTATGGATAAAGAATTTCATCCTAGAGGGGTCCCCCATTATATACTCAATGGTAGGGGGAGCACAAATCTGTGCTAGCGTTGTCTAATGTCGAAGCTAGTGACAACTACTAGGTTTAAAGACGTCAAAATGTGTCTCTAGCCTAGACCTTCTAGATGTGATCATGAGATTTCAAATGTGCCTTAGTTTAATTGAGTTCATTTTTAAAGTTTATCTTGAGTTCTGTCTGAGTGTTCATGCCTCAGTGATGTGACTCGAAAAACCCTAAATGCAGCTAAATGAGACAAGACCCTTTCAATTCGATGAATTGTCTATACTAGAGAGGGTAGAAAACACACAATCAAATGCAAGCAACTAAGAAACTGAAAGCAAAATGATTTTTCACTACTTCACTTTTTGAGAAAATAAACTAATGAAAAATACATTCCAATTCCTAATTTCCTAACAAGTATATTTCTAACAGTCTTTCCAAAAGAAAAATGAGTTATTTTTCTTTTCAAATGCCAATGTAATCCTAGTATTTAATGATGCCAACTACCGTAGCAAACTAATGTAGCAAACTAGAATTTCATACTTTTCATGAAATGACGAAATTTGTTTTTTGCATAAAACACTTCAATGAACAAGTTTTTTGGGACAATTAGGTCTTTAAGCAAATGAAAACACAAAAACAAAATCTCTTTCAGACTAGTGAAACACTAACTTTACCAAAAACAAGACAAGCAATGTGATCCATGACGGAAAAGAAACGTTTAGACAAGAAAAAGAAAACTTTTCAAACTTGTGGAATGGAGGTCAAAGCCGTAGAAGGACCATAAATGAAATACAAGGAGTAAATGCACCAACAACTCAACTCACTAAGTTCACAATCAGGTGAATGGATGACAATCTGGATGCCCTAGTGCCACTAACCATCTAATGACCCAAGAAATCAAGCGAAAGTATGACAAATCAATAAGCAAACAAATGAAATGAAAAGAAACTTTCTAGTCAGGGAGAAAATGGTCTAAAAGGCTTATGGGTTTGAAATCATGAAAGCAAAACATACTAGCGAAGATTTTGGACAAGCCATAATCTTCACTTACAGGCATCGGTGTGACTGCCTAACTAACAACAAGAACCAAAAGGAGTTCGGCGCAACTTTTTTTCAACATATTGCGCTAATTGGCATGACTGTCACTGAATTAAGAGTGTTGAGTGAGGAAGCTAAGAAAAAACTAAAAAAAAATTAAAGTTGGGACCAAATTTGCTACTATGAATTTCAAACTCAGACCAGTAAGCAAAGGAAAATAGATAGAACCAAACGGAAAAAGTGGAACTAGAAAAGTTCACACAAAACCATGAAATCTCAAACAAACAAATAGGAGGATTGGTTCCCCAATATGGTCGCCAATTTGTGGTGAAGTAAAATTATGAGTGCAGACAAAAACAATTCCTCTAGCCCGATGATGGGTATAGCCATAACCAATACATTCTATGGAATATTTCCTTAGGTTATAACCAATTAACAGGGCCTACCTATTACTATGCTTATCCCATTTGGTGATGAACTTTCTTGCTCATTCCAACTATCTCTAATTTCCTTCTTCGCACACTTGAAACAAGTAAACAACATCAAACAACAACCGTGATAATAGACAAATTGTAATTTAACCTAATTAACAAGTCAAGAAACATTAATCCTTGAACATGTAAGATGACACATCACGTAGGAAATCAATCGATCGTTGCATATATATTGAATCAAGAAGAGATTACAACCATTGTCTTGGCGTTGTCATTCTCCTCTAACAAAACAAGGTTCCCACACACTTCCGTTAGCATTCCATGATGGCCTCAACAATGACATTTTTAAGGCTCTTCCTTTTATGCTTCACACTAAACCAAATTCATGCTTCTCCTTGACAAAACTAGAGAGATACAACTATGAATAGTTTTTTGTTTACTCCAAACTTAATTAGCACTAGCACACCAATCTTAACACTACAACACTAGCTTGTGCTTGGGAAAAAGGGAGGTTTATATAGCATGAATGGATGGGAAATAGATCCTCCTCTCATGGGAGAAGGTCATATCTCTTTAGGTAGTTCCATCCTTACAGGGGAAAGGATCCCAAACTGACATACTCGACCCCATCCGGCCAAACCATTTACCAAAATTTCATTACGAAGCTTCTAGAGCTGGAAACTTTGGATCCTTATTTAAAAACTTTGCATAAGATTACCACCGCAACTGGAACAAAGCTCAGTCACTCCATTCGGCGCTAGGGATAATGTTAATTCTGGCATATCAATGCAAGGAGGAGAAGGTTCATTAGTGTCTGTCTTGTAAATTGGGAAAAACAGGAGATTTTGAAGAAATGGTGCAAGAGGGAATTGTTCTGTTGATGAAGAGGGACAAAATGGGAGTTTCTTCATGAAGGGAAAGCATGTAGTGTTCACTGTACAGGTCCTCCAGGATCTAGGAATGGGGAGTACAGGGACAGTGAGAAAATGTTGTGTAACACTAGAGATTCTCCAAACTAAAAAATTTCACCTCTAATGCAACTAAAAAAGCTAAAATAATGCAAGATAAATGTTAGACCATATACCGAGAACAAACAACATGTTGAATGGTCGCATGGATTTCTTGCAATTGACTGGGGAAGATTTTCTCCTCTTTCACTCCAGAACACTCTCACAACACTCAAATAGTGAAAATGAATGGTCCAAAACCTTCTTGTAGTCACTGTGGAGGTATGAATCACCTTAGTTAGTCATTGAAATAGACATTTTTCATTTCCTATGTTGTTTATCATACGCCATTTCAATATTCTTCCAATATTACTCATGCTTTGATGAAGAGGTTTCAGTGTTGAATTGTAGAAATGACCATGTTCGATTCACTATGAGCGCTTTCTTTTATGGGATCTTTTCTCACTCTTGAATTGAAAAATCCCTGAGTTTTCGTCATCAGGCTCGTAAAAGTCCTACGACAACAATATTAGCACTTTCTTTTTTGGAACTCTTTCTTGCTCTTAATTGAAAAATCCCTGAGTTTTTCCCTTCTTTGGGCTCGTTAAATCTACAAAGAAGGCATGAGCAGTTCATTTATCTCTTTTTCCTCACTCATTAAATTGAGAAATTTACCTCAAGTCTTCTTCATTTGACTCATTAAAATTTGATGAAGATCTATTTAGTTTGTCGTCTTGTGACTCATTAAAATTTCATGACAAATATCAAGTTAACTTCGTCCCATCATACTCTTAAGAAAATGAGGCAAGCATTTATTGAGAATAGGTTTATCACTTTATCCAGACTCATTAGACGAACTTATGGAAAAGGAACCATGTCAGAAATACTATTAAATTTTTGTCGCACCTGGTTAATAACTATGACAAAGGGACCCCCTTGGAGTTTCTCTTTACGATCGTTTCAGACTCTCTTAATATGAAAAGATCACCGATTTTACCATCTAGACTTGCTAAACTTAATCTGATGGGGAAAATTGGACAACACAATTACTTTATGTCAGTATTTTGGATAGGTTTTTTTTGCAGCAGTAGTCCCCTTGAACATGGCACTCCCTCAGTAAAACCTTCTTTTTGTTGACCTCTCAAAATGAAACTTACCATCCTATGAGTTTATCCAATATACTTCGTTGTTCTTGCATCCCTGTATCCTAACACTCTTTGGTGTTCATGAGTCTAGAGTTGTCTGGTTAAAACCTTTGTGTCCTGCCTTCTATTATTCAAGGGATCCCTTTATCCTCTGTTTCCTATATCAAACCATCAATCATATACTTACATCATGCCCTCTGTCGATTTGACACATTGCTCAAAATTTTTCTTTAAAAAACGATCATTCTTGTCTCATTTTTTGTCAATTGATGTAGGGCACATTATTGCCTACCATTCGACAGATATCTTCCTATCAACTTCAACACTCTATCTAGGAAGAAAATCCATAAACATATCAGTGCCTTGGAAATTGCAAACATTAATGGAAATTTACCTTATGTTTGATCAAGTGTTTTCATTATTGGCTCTTGATTGAATGATTCTACGAGTGTCCAACAACAACATCATTATTCACACTCTCCAGATTGTACTACGCATCTTGGAGACCATCATCATTATCTATGGCCATCCTCACATTTGTTAACAATTTTCATTATTGACTAGTAATAAAATGATTTCATACATGTTATACCTCAACACCTTTATTCAGATGTGTCGAAATATGTTGTTAAGATGAAGCAGTGATCAAGACCTTCGGTAGAGGCTTACACCACTCAGCCTTATTTCCTCTCCCAAGCTACGTACATTATTTTTTGGAGACAACTCGTCAGGATGATCCTATTATGACATAAGTTCCACATTGTTCTTAATGGTGGACATGATCATCATATCTCTTTGTTGAGAAATCACTTTGACATAGCTACTGTGCATGGGAATGCTCGACTCAGGACATGATTTTAGATTTTACATATGTGGTTGTATCAGGTTTCTCATAGTCCTGAATCTCTGATCCTCTCTCTCTTTTTCCAACATAGAATTTCTAAAATATTCCGGTGATCATCTTCACTTCTGATCTCACACTTTAGGGGGCATCTGTTATACAGGAAAATGACCTCCTCATCAGCGCAGAGGAGAAAGTCATTTTGATTGAAAAATTGACCAAGTTCACAATCGTGTTTTTCAGGTTAACGCTCCCCAGGAACTAGCAAGGAGCGTTATAACGCTCCTCAACCATGAACGAGGTGCGTTAGTGCCTAGGGTAACTCTCTATATTTCCTTAGGGATAGCGTTAGTCAGGTTTGGTGAGTTTTTGGAGGTCAAAGGAGCGGGTTGACTGAATAATATCATACAATTTTCTCATACGTTTACCCAAAAAGCAGGAAACATCCAGATTCAACCTATTTGAGGATATTACTATTCCTAACGGAGTCTAATGAACATGAAAAGAACAATAAAGCATGGAAAGATCCCAATTTTTTCCAAAGGGAGCTCATGAAAGAGTTGGCAAGGTTTAGCCTCTCATTCTATATATTTGAGGCTTGGGACATTATGAAAAATGTCGAAAGAATTGAAAGGATGACCTATTGACTGTCGAAGCTTTGCATTAGAAATTGGTTCACCAAGAGGTTAAGAATAGAGGGAGAGGGAGAGGATATGGAGGAGTAATGGAAGCTTGATGCAACTGATGGTTGTAATCACTCTTTATTATCATTAATATAGACCTGCAGTTGTGTTGTCTGCCCCATGGTGTTGATGTTGTGATTCATTTACATGCTTATGCAATACCATTGATTATGAGTAGCTTAGTTCTGTGTAGTTAGATATCCTTATGTATTATTGTTTTGATTATCAAGGTTATATGTTGTAGTATTACTTCTCATCTTTTCTATGTGCAGGTATTGATCTAGGAGCTAGCTGAGAGGTCTTCCACTCCACTACTTTGGGTTCCCCGCAACACTACACCAAGATGTGAGGTAAAACTCTTCCTTCTTGTTTTGATTATCATTTCATTGATATGGATATGTTCATGTCTCTTTGTGCTAGTTGAAGCTAATATGATATGTCTTCCAAGGATCTCAGGAAGATCCTTGAGGGTATTTCCACCACAATCACCCATGCATTAATCCCTATAGCACACATGCAGAACATGGCTAATGGTCCAACATATTCCTATATTTTGCAATGACATGAGAGGGAAAAAATGACAGGGTTTATAGAAAGAGGGTCATAGGGAGACTAACCAATTCCAAAACTCGATCATAACCCTAATGAATTGAGGCAAGCATGGGGAACCTGAAATTTTCTGAAGTACCTTAAAATTTTGGGTGTTCTTGTAGTGGCTACAACAACACCCCTTTTTTACCTAGGATTTTTTTTACAAAATAGGAAAATTATTTTCTTTTTCCCTCTCTAAGAATACATTTCTATCTATCTATGCTTTATCCTTATTTTTCCATCTCGTAGAACATTTCTCTCTGGTTATATTGTTTCTTATCTTTCCACCCAACATAACATTTCTCTCTTTCTATGTTGTTTCTTGGTCGCAGACTTCCTCCCTAGAATATTGGAGAATTATAGAAGGTTGCAACTATGACCACTATCACTTTCCTCTTTTTTGTCCACTTGGACTTAACCACTTCAATAGCTTTTCTGGAAACAAAGAAGCCAAAAATAATTGCATGTTTTTTCCCATAATTTTTCCAAGATAAAAACAATTATTTTATTATAACAAAATTTATTTACATAATTCAATCAAACTTAGTCTTCGTCCTTTTTAGTCAATTTAGTTGTCCTAAATTTATTACATAAATTATCAACCGGAGTTGGTAAACTTGTGAAGTGCAAGTGCACTATATATGCTAGATCCCTTTTCAGTTTAGTAAGATAATGGTTGTGGATGGTTTATTTTTAAGGATTTTCTTTATTCATATGTTCCTAATGAAAACTACAGATTTATAATACATTCAATTCTTGAAAAGGAAAGTAAGGTAAGATATCATGATCTTCTTTAATTGACTATTGTTAGTTACTATGTAAATGATAAAAAAAACCTATCTAAATTAATGTTCTACAAAGATAATTACCTCTACTCTTAAAATAATTACTTCTATTCAAAGATAAAATTCATAAAACAATCTAGATTAAGATTTACACACTGCAATTATCAATCTTAATTGAAATATTGAAACAAAAGGGGAAAGAATGTGATATAAACAAATATACCTATTTATGAAAGGAGGGAGATTTATATACAATACTATTTTAAAAAGCATGAAATGAATTGAAATTGACACAAGACAAATAAAAATATGATAATGCAATTCTGGAAAAATAATCAAATGAACTTAACTAAATACTAAGAAAATGAATGAACCTCAACTGTCTGCAGGGATCCTCCACAAAAAAGAATTTTTATAACTCTATCTCAATAGTTAACAACGCATGTGTTATAGACATTTTTGGGAACTTCAACCCCAATCACAGATGTCCATAAACTAAGGGCTCTTAAGTCCCTAAAAGGGTTGCTTCACTGCCTAAAGGAACAAGGTCAACTGATTACATCATCTCCCAGAAGTTCTCCATTGAAAACTACTCAGAAATGGTCAAAATTGGACCATATGGAAAGCTCCATGCAAAGGGTGTGATACATGTCACATTCCCAATGTATAGGGCGTGATGCATACTGTTTTGCTCCTCTGTAGGGTGTGATGGTCGGGAATGGACAAATGGCAGGTACCAAAATGCAAGGTGGAAGATCATGGAATCTTCCAGAAGCTTCCCCTCTGACACTTGCCACTCCATTTTTGACCATGGATGAATAAGAGATATTCATTCTCCAAGTGGAAGCATGAACTATCAGAGAGAAGACACTAATCAAGATTCCAAAAGATGACTCACCTATTTGTAATCCTCTATATATGGATCCCTCTTCACAGAGATCCGGAGGCTGGAATTTTGTAACTTATAGAGAAGTGTTGTCGGTATTTTGGGGTACATTCACAGTGTTGGGTGATTTTGCTTTGCTTGAGGTGAAGAAGGGATTCTTAGCTGGAGGATGATGCTGGGCTAGAGCTACTCATGGTTGTAATCTTCTTGCTACTTTTTATCTGAATAAAGTTATTCTTGTTTCCTTCCATATTCTGGTGTACTTCTTTATATATGCTTGTATATGGTTAATGTACATCTGATCCTGCATTATTTATGAATTTAGATCCTTGTTTCTTGCATAGTAGTATGTTGTTGTGATTCTACAGGTCCTTTTGAAGCTGAGCAGACAAAGAGCAAGTGGCAAAACTCTATCAAGAAGGAGAGGGAATCGAGTGCAAGACTCAGGTTGGCCCTCTTGGTTCTCCTCTCATCTATTTCATAAAAGGAATCAATAGTAGATTTTGATTGTTTGTTTCTAAGATAGCCATCCATCTTAGTGGGAATAGTAGCATCTGTGTGGACACTATTCCCGTATAACAAAATGGCGACTCCACTAGGGAACAACTAGATTACTTGTTAGCCTATCTATCCTTGTTTCTTTTATAAACATACAGACGAAGCCTGAAGTCAAGCAAGCTAGCCTTCGAACTGCATTTGTCATAAAAATGTAAAGTAGATCAATGATGCTTCAGTTAATCTCTGGGTTTTTGTTTATAAATTAAACAATAGATCTGCAAGCAATCTAATTGCCTTGAGTGGTGGCTTTAGTAACGTCTTAAATCACCCCTGTGTTTTACATACATTGATCTGTACTTATTCAGCTTAAACAGTTGAACTAAACTACAAACTGTGAGTAAAATCTCATTCAAATTCTCGCACTGTAACCATCTAGCCTGTATGCATCGTACTTCGCAAATGGAGTAGGTGTGCTGCATACTGGGTTCACTATGTAACAGGTGCGATGGTGAGGGAGGACTAATTTTACCCTCCGACTGTGGATTTTTCTCACTATTTTCAGTCTTATTCAATAATTTTTTCTGTCTGTAATCAGTGTGCTTCTGTGAATACCCCCTTCTCTAGCATTATTTCGCCTCCTTAGTGCAAAGAACTCTAAACGTTTTTTTATGTATTGTGCGTCATTTTAGTTCTCTTTTGCAAAAAGTAACATAGGCGAACTGTCATCTCTAGATCTGAAAGTGTCGTAGCTGTCATTTTCTATTTTAGAAAGCAATCCCATTGTTTTAGATAGTTGATGATACGGTTATTATTGCATAAGATTTGATTTACTAGTTTTAAAGTGTCGAAAAGTAATTTCCATTTCAAAATCGCAAAGTTTCTCTCTTTCTTTCACTTCGTTTTGAAAAAGAATTTTATTGAGTATAGTCGCTTTAAAAGTAATTCAGTTTTGCACATAGTTTTCTTAGTGTCATTTACACATTAAGAGAGCTGAAAACCAATACATGCATGTACATTTGCATCTTGTATGCTTGCCTTGATTTAGGATTGTGCATATTAGCGTGTGGTCTGTGCTCTGTGAAGAAAAGATGCTTGACTTTCTTCCCCTTAGTAGCTAGGATTTTCATTGCTGAAAGAAGATAAAACGTCTGTTTATCATCTTAGACTGCATTTAGGAATTATACATACATCACGTGGTGAACATGAAAGTAAAACTGCTAAGCAAGGTCAACTTAAAATAAATCTCAATGAATCTAACAACGCTTTGGAACTTAACGCAACATCTATAGTTCTAGGCTAGAGACGTATTCTGACATCGTAAAGCCTGGTAACTGTTTCTTTCAGTGCTGGTTGGGTGATTCCTCCACTCTAAGACAGCAAGTGCAAGTACGAACTTATGCTCCCACGTACCGTCACGTATATATTGGGAGACCACTATAGGCTGCATCCTTTATCCTTAGGAAGTCCTGTCTGCCGCCCTATCGATCGTAATGCACCCAACACAACATTCAAGAAGACTGACTGTCGTACCGTAAAAAGTATTCTACAATTTTACGATTGGTTTGGTCATCCTCTTTGCCTAGATCTCCAGAGAATTCCATTTTTCTCCTTTTCAGACTCCTTAAAGGAAAAGTTCCTCTGAGCGCTTTTCACTTCAAGCTCAATAAAAATTGAAGGCGACTAGAGTCATCTTTTGTTTTTTCTCAACTCTTTAAAATTGAAAAAACAAGTTGTGTCAAAGCGTCTAAAATTCATTTAATTTGAAAAACATTTTTCCCTTTTCTTTTGAGTTGATCAAGTAATCCGCAATAGTGGAATAAAGTCAATGAAAACCCCATCGTTCGTGGAGAGTTACAAGTCAACCATTGTTGACTCTAGAATTGAAGCCATTCTGGACAAAGCGAACTCGTTTAACTAGATAAAAGTCCCCTAGGTTGGTTGTGGCAAGCACTCCAACATCCTTAGAGACTCCGGTTACTCCGAACATTTCTGGAATCCCTGCCTCTACAGAAGAAATTCCGCAACAGTAACAAGACATTACAACTGATCCTAGTGTGACGGTTAACACTTCTATTCCTTAACGAGTTACATCTTCTTCGGCACGAGAAATATTTTACAGACCTGACAGTCTGCCTCTTCCTCCTGAATTGATTTCCATAGAAGAGATTGTGGAAGATCCTCCATCTAGCACTCCAACGCAACCTGGAGCTGGGATCACCCTATATCTTTCTTCATTAGAGAATATTCACTCGCCCTCGGAAGTTCTTGAAGAATCGCTGAGGAATCTTTTGGATGGACTTAATATGTCTGAACAACCATCAACATCAAGGAATCTGCCACTTGACACAACAACAACGCAAGTTCCTTCTACTATTCTGACAATGTTCGTCGGCGTGCCATCTGTCCCAACCAATTTTCAATCGCTGGATGGAGTCCATCTTGGGACTATTTCGACAGTATGCAATGTTCCTGTTTGGTTGTCCGGAATTATATCTGGAATCTCTTACATTGAGTCTCGACAAATTGATCCATCACAAGGTCAATTTGGGCAAACTGGTCCCCAAAGGCAAATTATTTCTTTGAGTACTGGATTACCGTTGTATGGAGGGCCATATACCCTTACATTGTCTTCCCTAGAAGGGCAACCATGCGTGAGTTCGCAACAAAATTTGGGTTATGCTGGAATCACAACTAGCGGTTAGGTACTAGTCCTGTCTCAACAACCAAGAGTTGTATGCTCGATACAACAAAGTTCACCTATGGAAAACATTCCCACTACGCCGGCTATTGTAGTTGTATCGCAAGTACAAGAGTCACCAATTGTATGCCAACCTCAAGTTTCGTAGGTTTCAATACAACAATCTCTTGTACCTTCGACACAACCACAATCACCCACTAGTGGAATGACACAGGTTCAAATGGGGAACACCAACCCCCATCTTGGTCAAACAATGAGTGTTGGACAATAGTCCATGGCTTCACAACCATGGCTGGGGCAATACCAACAACCGCAATTCCAGCAAGCTTACCAAGGTTATGAGCAACAAGTCTTTGCGAGTAATGGGCAGCAGTATTCAACCATATCATAATGGTTTATGCACATCCACGCTTACCAAATTTACCAACATCAAATGCATTATGCTGGTATGCAAAGACCGACTGCTCAAATGATTCCATCTTATCTTGGGTATGCTCAACCAAGCCTAAATCAATAGTTTCACTTCGTGGCAACTCTAGAGTTACCAGATCTAAGTCGACTAACAAATGATCCAATTGCCTACGCCCCTTGGTGGCTGACGATCTCGCATAAACTTCCATCAAATATTCCTAAATTTAATGGAAATATGGGCGAAGACCCATCGAATCATGTCATGAACTTTCATCTATGATGTTCGTCAAACACTCTCAATGATGATTCGATTCAGCTTTTCCTCTTTCAGCACACATTAATTGGTCCATCAGCAAAGTGGTATATCGAACTACCTAGAGCTTCGTTTGATAACTTCAGTACTGTAGCCATAACCTTTTTAACCCATTTTCAATTACCTATTAGGTAAGAAACATGGACTGAGTTGCTTAGCAATTTCAAACAAACGATAGCCACTCACATATCCGATCATATTCATGAGTGGCGGCGTTGTCGTAGAATGGTGAAAACATATGTTCCTGATCAGCTATTGGTTGAATGGTTTATTGAGTCACTGTTACCCGCTATTACAGAAGATGTGGCAAAGGGTGGAGTCGTCACTCAAGAGAAAGTTATTGCTCATGCACAATATCTAGACTTGATCTATACTCAGTCTCACTTTCTCTAAGATAAAATCCCTGACGCTCCTAGACCAGAATTCTCCGTCCCTCCACCTCCTAAATCAAACAAAGACTCTTATGTCGGCGATGGTGTGATAGGCACGACAAGCACTAAAACTGCAAAGGCCAAATCCAAAAAGGCCCACACGGTTTTGAGTCAAGATGCAAATGAGGAACTTCTAGCCTTAGAAGTAAATGTTGTATCAACAGACAAAGGCAAAGAAACTAAGCAACCAGGAGGCAAGAAGAAAAAACAAGGGAAGAAGAAAAACCAGGGAGACTCATCTCCTAGGAAATGTTCTGCAAACCCTTGTGGGAATGCAAAACCCAAAAGTCCATGCAGTATATGTGACGAGGATCATTGGACCTGAGAATGTACATATAAATAAGAACTTAGAAAATTCTTCAAAAGTTCAAAATCCTCGGTTGTATTGGTGGATTCGTTTCCAAACCCAGGAACAAATATGGTTGCTAGCGAAAATTCTTCGTAGTCCCAAGTTCTAATGTTGTGAGTCTTGAAGCAACTGAATGACACTCTTATAATGACAAGGAGTAAAGATTATGGGAATCCACAGATGTTGAACAACAAGGACAATGACCAACCTAGTAGTTCAACAACGACTTCAACAGAAGTCGTGCCACCCATCATTCCTAAATTAACAATAAAACCGCCAAAGGGAGTAGTACACAAATCGACGTTTAATCCTCATTCCCGAGCAGCACAACACTATACTATAGTGGAGGATTTAGCCGAATCGCCATCCGCGATGTCGACTCTTGAAGTACTGGAATATTGCCCCTCCCAAAAGCAGGCTTTATTGTCAGAAATAGGTGGGATTGACCCAACGGATTCCAATCTTGTATCTTTTAATCATAAAGGATATGACCCATAGTTGCTAGCTCAACTAGCTTCCCTCATTCAAGTGAAAGCCCTCAAAAAAATTGTTCAGAGAACAATTATTGACGAGGGAGCATCCACATGTATCATGTTGATGAGTTGCTGGAAAACTCTGGGGTCTCCATCTTTGTCGCTATCGTCAACAACATTAAAAGCATTTTATGGACAAACGTACACCCCGTATGGGATACTAAGTAACTTGCAAGTCGAACTGGGGAGAAAAACAGTAGAAATCGATGTTAAAATCATCGACAGAAATCTTGATTACAACATCTTATTGGGAAGACCCTGGATATATGCCATTGCAGCTGTTGTGTCAACCTACTTTAGGAAAATTGCATTTCCTTCTCAAGGAGGAATTATAATCATCGACCAACAAACTTTTCTCCACAATAGTTCGCAAGTTACGGGAAGCATTCCAATGATCCATGGAAGCCCTAGCATGATTCATAATATTGGAGTAGGCCTACTAAAAGACCCTACGTTAATGGGAACCTTTACCCTACCGCCTCCTACCAATTTGGCGGAAGTGGCTAATGTAGGAACTTGCAATATGATATCTTCCATTCAAAAGATGTCAGAAAACGATGTTAAGATGGATCATTCGCAGGTTTTTCCTCTAACCCCGCTAGAAATATTATAGCAATCAATTGTCTCAGCATGGGAGGCAAACCAGCATCAACACTCGTCAAGCATTTGGATAAATAGATCTAAAGAATATGGCACCCCTTCAGATCCTTGGTTGCAAGTACACCTTACAAACGAAGGAATCATTCAACCGATGATGATCGATGGGCACCATTGGAAGATCACCACCATCGTTCCCATCTTCTGACTTGTAAAGAAGATAATTCCGGTGACCTACAACATCCTTCAGTATTTGACTTTTTGACGAATACTGTAAACACGGTGGATTCCGACAGAAACCTATCCAATATCGAAGAGACTATTGCCATAAACATCTCGACCAAAATAGATGTTGTAGAGAACATTCATGTTGGAAAATCTTGTTCTTCTTTCGAACTAGAAATATATAGTACTCTCTTTCACGAGTTTAGAGATGTCTTTGCTTTGTCATATGATTAAATGCCAGGTATCGACTCAAGCATAGTTGAACACGATATTAAGATGTATCCAGATGTCAAACCGGTACAACACTGGCTAAGGTAGGTGCACCCCAAGGAAGCCATTGCCATCAAGGCAGAAGTCGAAAAACTCCTCCATGCTGGTTTCATTTACCCCATTCCTCTAACCAATTTGGTATCCAATATTGTTCCTGTGATGAAAAAACAAGGAACAATTAGAGTGTGCGTTGATTACAGGGATGTAAATCAAGCTTGTCCAAAAGACAACTACCCTACACCCTTTACTGACCAGATTATTGATGAATGTGCCGGATGCATAATCTTTTCATTCATGGATGGATTTTTCGGGTAATGAAATAGATATCCACCCACAGGACCAATCAAAGACTACATTCATTTTGTCCGTGGGTCACATTCACATTTCGCAAGCTACCCTTTGGTTTGAAGAACGCAGGGGCAACTTTTCAGAGAGCAATGAACTATGCTTTCCATGACATCAAAAACATCGTTCAACCTTATCTCGATGATCTCCCAGCTCATTCACGAAAGTGGACCGATCATCCACGCCATTTGAGAGCAATATTTCTACGTTGCCGACACTACAAGATAAGACTCAACCCGCACAAATGTGTGTTTTGGGTCAGTTCTGGTCGTTTACTTGGCTTCATTGTCTCAAAGGATGGGATTCATCTTGACCCCTGGAAGGTTCAGGCAATCATCGATTTGCCTCCACCTTCAAGCCTGCTTCAGATTCAGAAACTCCAAGGGAAAGCAAATTTCCTCAGGAGGCCCATTCCAAATTATGCCGAACTAGATAAAGGTTATACCCGTCTGTTGAAAAAGGATGTAACCTTCGTTTGGGACTAGGTCGCACAAGCTTCCTTTGAGGCTTTAAAGAAATCTCTAATACAAGCATCATTAATGTATGCTCATGATTATCAAAAAAACTTTAACCTGTATCTCGTTGCAGCAGATACAACCATAGCAATGGTTTTAGTTCAAGAAGACAATGGAATTGAACATCCTATATATTATTTAATCTGAAACTTAAAAGATACGGAAATGAAATACTCCTACGCTGAAAAGCTAGCCCTCGCAGCTGTTTAAGCAATACAGAGATTTCGACACTAAGTCCTCTTTAGGAAAACTACCATTTTGTCAGATTGCAACGCCATGAATTATATATTGTCACAACAGTTGTTGGGGGGCAAGTATTCGAAATGGATAGCGATTCTCCAAGAGTTTGATTTGGAATTTAAAATATCCAAATCAAAGAAAGCCCTAGTATTCGTGGAGTTCCTATGTGATCTCCCATCGTCGTCCAACGATGCAACATCTGAAGAAGCAATCGCGGACAAAAAATTTTCCCTGATAGCTTCAAGTGATTTGTGGTACAGATATGTAATCATTTATCTCCAGAAACAAACATATAGGTCTAATACCTCACGCTCTGAACAATGTGTTACGCAGTAATTTGTCACCGTTGGTCACCGTCCTTGTTACACCCCCGCTGTCACACATTGGAGGACACATTTACGGACCTGTGGCCAGT
>APFE030331228.1:19750-34604 GCA_000404065.3 Pinus taeda | reverse complement strand
AAGATTAAGGAGAATGTCACTTTTACTTTAAGAATTTAACATTACCATGAATAGCATATCAATACTAGGGCCTAGACTTGATCATGAAGCTGCCAAAATGCTCTACTCCTTGCTGCAACAGCACAAATCACTTACCAAATGAAAATATTAATGAGCAAACACGCCATTTTCATACCCGCGTTGAGCTTAGCGAGTCCTGGAAACCGGACACGTGTCCTAAAATCGTGACACGCCCCTGAAAATCACGACACACCCTCGGACACGACGTGTCCTGTGATTTGGACACGAATCTGGACCGAATCGTGTCGGATTCGCCGGATTCGGGATTCGCAAGGGGTTTAGGACGAATCCGGTGACTTCGGACAAAACTCTGATATTTGGCTTATGTAAATACTCTGTTTTAGTAATACAAGTTTGGCTTTGCTTCTCAGGATTCATGATGGATTTGATGTTCAGAATGTGTGGTATTGTTCTTTTCCTAATATATGCAGTGGTATGAATGTGTAATCACTTAGAATTCACTTATAGTGCTCTAATTTCCTGTATACATTCATAGACTGTGTGGTCCCATATGTTCTTGGTATGTTCTGAATGTGTTGAATGATGAATGCCCTGACTTCTATGTAAGGTTAATACCATTGTTATACTGAAATGATGTTGACTCCATAAGCCCAATGGATAGTTACTAAATGTGTTTCCACCATTCATATTGTTTACATTTGTTTCACAAGAGTTAGCCATCTTAACTATAATCAAAAACATTAACCCTTTGAGAGAGCCCTCTCTGGTTGAGGAGGCTAAGCCTCAACCTAAAGTAGGTCTGAAATAGTTACTTGAAGTCTTCCTGGTCTGCACCCTTCCAGGGTCAGATTTTGAGATAACATTTTGGTGCGTCTGCCGGGAGCCTGAAGATTATTCATTCTCGAAAACAAGGAGCTGAACTTCTGAAGGTAGCAGGAGCTCAAAAGATTTTTCGAGGTTGCACTCTACCTTGGTGACTCCATTCAATTTAAAAGTTTAAAAGGTGGCTTCGAGAGGGAGATATACACGGAGTAATCCTGACCCAGATCCACCTACTCCTGTGGATAATCCAAACACCATTTCAAGGAGCAGACAAAGATTTCCTGAAACACCAGGTACTCCATCTTTTTCAAAATCTTTGCTCCCTGAATTTTCAAGAAGTCCTGAAGATAAAATTGTAGATGATAAAATTCATGAGGTGTTGTTAAGGTCTGAGAACGAAGAAGAACTTATTGGAATTATTTTAGATTTACAAAAAAGAGGTATTGATACTTCATCCTTAGTGTCACAAAAAGATAAGGAGGAATTTTGGGAAGTTGTTACTTCAGAATTACTGTTAGAAGAGGAAGATTTAAACCAACTCAAAGAGCTTGATCCTTTTGAAGTTTTACTCAAGTCTAAAACTGTTCTACCCCTTCCAAATTGGAGTACCTTTGTCAGTGGTTTGCAAAGTCCAAATAGTCCTTTTCGTACCAGCACTTTATCCTCTGCCTCTACTAGTCCTAGTAGTTCTCAGACACTAGGAAATATATCTCATATCAGTTTTGGTTCCACTTTTCATACAGTACCTGTCATCACTGCTCCTCCATTCATTATGGTTGTACCTGCTAGGTATGCTCCACTAGCCCTCCCTGCTGTTTTACATGACCTTCCTAGCAAATATGCTGCTAGAATTCCAACATGGGGTGGAGATGAAGACATTATAGCAGAAGAACATGTAGACAGATTCAATGATTTTGCTGACAGAGAGGAAGTTGATGATGAAGATGTAAAACTAAGATTGTTTGCTCAAACTTTCATTGGAGAAGTCAGAAAATGGTTCAAGTCTCCTAGAGTTGGAAGCATTCACAGTTGAGCAGAGTTCGAAGATAGTTTTCTTAGGAAATGGGGAAACAGAACCAACCCTGTCCAAGCTCTTACTGAATACAACAATCTTAGAAGAGCTCCTGATGAAACTGTCCAAAACTTCTCTAAGAGGTTTAATAAAATATACAATTCTATTCCAACTCATTTGAAACCTCCTGGGGCCTTGGCACAGCTGAGATATGCCGAAGCATTTGATTCTGACTTCTCCCTCTTACTCAGAGAAAGGGGTTCTGCTACTCTTGCTGACATGCAAAACGATGCAATTAAAGTGGAGGTGAACATGATTGCTGCTAAGAAATCAAAGATGGAAAAGGCTAAACTGAAAGAAGAAGAGAAACCTTCTACCTCTACTCCAAAAGATAAGTTTGAAACAATGATGAAGACCATGGAAAAACTGATGGATCGGTTGGCTCTTGGGAATACCTATGCTCCTCCAGCACAGCAGGAACCTCAATTTAGGAATCCTCAGTTCAGAAGACCTCAAAATCAGCAAAGGCCAAGAGAGAACAGAAATCAACAGTCAGATCCTCCAGTAAGACCTCCTTTCCAACAAAATTTGGTGGATGAAGAAGATGAACCCAAAATTCCTGAGGAGTCAATCCATTGTCTTGATGAAGAAGTGTCAGGGATTTTCTTGACTAAGGAAGAACTTGATGAGTCCAGTATGACCAAACCAGGAGAAGAGCCTTCAGATTTTTTAAAGGGCTATCAGCATGCTATCTTTGAGATGCAAAAGCAGTACAATCTCAGAAATAGAAACGTCCCTATTATAGCAAGCAAAGCACAGCCCAAGAAGGATGCCTCAAAGGCAGTTGAAGATAAAAAGGAAAACTCAAAGGTTGCTTAAGGTAAGAATGATTCTCCACCTATCAAAAAGGATATTCAAACCCCTTCCCCTCCTAAAGAATTTGAGAAGACTGTTTCTGTTTTTAACCTTGAGAATGAGATTGCAAAAATTAAGTTATCAGTCCCCTTTAATGAAATCCTCAAGGTAGACAAATACAGAAATAAAATTGTTGAAATGCTCAATTCACAACCAGGAGTAGTTGATATCCTAAATGTACAAGAAGATAATCATGTTATTTATTTGGGTCCAAGACTTGAAGATGAACAGAATGAAGAGTTTCCCCCTTTCTACATAAGCATTAGCATTCATGATATGACTTTACATAATGCTATGTTAGACTCAGGGGCATCTCATAATCTCATGCCCAAGGTGATCATGGAAAGACTGGGATTAGAGGTAACTAGACCATATAAGGATTTATTTTCCTTTGATTCAAAAAGAGTTCAATGCATTGGTTTGATTAAAGATGTTGTTGTGGGTCTCACAAAAATTCCAGGAAAAACAATTGTCATGGACATTGTTGTGGCTGATATTCCACCGAAGTTTGGGATGCTTCTTTCGAGATCGTGGGCAGAAAAGATCAAGGGCACAATGCAGATGGACCTTACATATGCTACTATCCCATTGTTTGGTGAACAAAGGAGGTTGTATCAGGAGACCAGAATGGCTTATATGGTAAGCAGCAAAGACAAGCCTCAAAATTTTCCTATTTATTCATTCGATACTAGTCTTGGATCAGCTATCCTTTTCAATGAATCAGTTGGAAGAGAATCACAAGAAAATATTTCAGAAAAGTAGTGTCAAGAAGGGCAGCAAAGAGATGAAAGAGACACCATGGATTTCTGGTCATTACACTTTGATGGATCAACAGGAAGAGAAGGGGCAAGAGCTGGGATTTGGATCACTAGTCCAACTAAAGAAAGTAAGTTTCTCTCCTACAAACTAAATTTTGATTGCACCAACAATATGGCTGAGTACGAATCTCTGATTTTAGGCTTAGAAGCCTTGATAAAATTGAAAGCTAGAAACATTGTTGTTTTTGGAGATTCTGAATTGGTAATTAAACAAGTAGAAGGTGCCTACCAAACCAAGGATGTAAGGATGAGAGCATATAGAAACTTAGTGTTGGATATGTTGGAAAAGTTTCGCCATAGACCAATCATACTAGATAACGTCACAAATTGGCAAGTTTTTGAGGATGATCAGCAGGTAAAGAATTTCATTGAATTAAAGGGAGAATTTGAAAAAAATCAGATAGATCAATAGAATATGTTAGTAGAGTCAAAGGAAAGGTCTGAAGTCTTGCAATTACAAAAAAACTTGATTCCAAAGGGCCTCATTCCCCTTGAAAAAATATTTGATCAAAACGATGTATTCAAAGCACCAAAATTACAAGCTAATGAAGAAGAGGTGGAAAGATGCAATTTAGGAGACTCAGTTGTGCCTAAGATGGTCAAGATTTCAAATTTCTTTTAGCTGATATGAAGACTAAATATGTTGAGATGATGAAAAGGTTCATTGATGTTTTTGCATGGAGCTATGCTGACTTGAAACAATATGACTCCTCAATTATACAACATACCATTCCTATTAAGGAGAATGAAAAGCCTTTCAAGCAGAAGTTAAGAAGAATTAATCCTCTTCTTATGCCATTGATTGAAAAGGAAGTGAAAAAATTCTTTAATGCTAAGATTATTGTTCCAATCAGATTCTCAAATTGGCTTGCTAAATTGGTCCCAGTCAGGAAAAAGAATGGAGAAATCAGGATTTGTATAGACTTCAGAAATCTGAATAAAGCTTCATTGAAATATAATTATCCTCTTCCCAAAATGGACTTGATTTTGCAAAATATTGTTGGTTCACAAAGGATGTCTATGCTTGATGGTTTCTCAGGGTAAAATCAGATTCTTGTTCATCCAGATGATCAAGAGAAAACAACCTTCACAACACCATGGGGAACATTCATGTATGCCAAGATGCCATTTGGTCTCATGAATGCAGGAGCCACTTTCCAGAGAGCAATGGATATTGCTTTTACTGAAGAAAAAGACAAATCAGTGGTGGTTTATCTTGATGACATAACAGTTTTTTCAAAGAGAGAAGAAGATCATTTGAAGCACCTTGAAAAGGTCCTGCTGAAGTGTAGAAGGTTTGGTATTTCTCTTAATCCAACCAAAAGTATTTTTTCTTTAACCTTTGGCAAACTTCTTGGTCATATTGTTTCTGGAGAAGGAATTAGGATTGATCCTAATAGAGTTAGTGCAATTCAAAAATTAGATCTACCAAGAAGTAGGAAAGAGATTCAATCCTTCCTTGGAAAAGTTAACTTTGTTAGAAGATTCATTCCTAACTTTGCTGAAGTTGTCAAGAGCATAACAAAGATGTTAAAAAAGGGAGTGGATTTCAAGTGGACAGCTGAAGCAAAGAAATCATTTGAAGAGATCAAGAAGGCACTCACACAAGCACCAGTGCTTATCAGCCTAGATTTTACCAAGGAATTCCTTATTTTTTACATTTGCTTCTGAAGACACAATTGTTGGAGCTCTACTGCAAAAGGGAAGTCAAGGTACTGAACAACCTATTTCTTTCTTTAGCAAGACATTAGCAAATGCTAAACTGAAATATAAAATCCTAGAGAAGCAAGCCTATGCCTTGGTGAAAGCAATAAAGGATTTCAGAATTTATGTTTTGCACTCTCACATTGTTGCCTATGTCCCAAATGTTGTTATAAAAGATATTCTTACACAGGTTGATCCAAATGGAAAAAGGGGCAAGTGGATAGCAAAATTGTTAGAGTATGACATTGAGATTAAACCCACAAAGTTGGTAAAGGGTCAAGGCTTAGCTAAACTACTGACACAATCAAATTTGGACTGTCTTGATATTAACTTGAGTACAGAGATCTCAGAAATTTTTGAAAATGAAGAGGAATTGGTCCAAATAAATGAAAAATTCTTGTTGTCAGAATGGTACAAGGATGTAGCATTCGTTTTGCAGCATAATAGAGCCCCTGCTACTCTTTCAAAATCCAAAGCCCAGTTTGTCAAACTGAAATCTCTAAGATATTTTGTGTATGACCAAAATTTGTTTTGGAAAGATGCAGGAGGGATATTGTTAAATTGCCTCATTGAAGAAGAAGCTGATAAAGTAATTGATGAATTTCATAAGGGTGATTGTGGAGGACATCACTATTGGAAATCCACTGCAAACAAGATCTTGAGGGCTGGCTACTTTTGGCCAACTATGTTCAGAGATATCTATAAAAAAGTAGCCACATGTCATGAATGTCAAGTATTTGAAGGAAAGAGGAAGCTTATGCCACTACCCTTGGTTCTTATATATGTTGAAGCACCTTTCCAACAATGGGGATTAGATTTTATAGGGGAAATCCATCCTCCTTCATCAGGTCAGCATCGCTGGAATCTCACAGCCACTGATTACTTTACAAAATGGATAGAAGCGGTACCCACAAGGCAAGCAAATGATTCAGTGATTATCTCTTTTTTAGAAAATAATATATTATCAAGATTTGGTTGCCCAATGAAGATTATAACTGACAATGCTCAAGATTTTAATTCCAAGAAAATGATTAATTTTTGCCATCGGTATCACATTTCTCTTGGACATTCCATTGCTTATTATCCACAAGGAAATGGCCTTGCTGAATCATCAAACAAGAGCCTTGTAAGAATCATCAAGAAGCTGCTGCAAGAAAATAAGAAAGCTTGGCATTTGAAATTAAAGTATGCTTTGTGGGCTGACTGGATTTGTACAAAGAGATCCATTGGAGCATCACCATATGAACTAGTATACAGAGCTGAAACCATATTTCCAACATCCCTTGGAGTGCCTGTGATGAAGTTGATTCAAGGATTAGAGGAGGAACCAAATGTTGTACAAAGAAGAATCAATCAGTTGATAGCCTTGCAGGAGAAAAGAAATGAGGTGTTTGACAGTCATCAACAAAATCAGAACAGAATCAAGAGAGCATTTGATAAAAAGATCAAAGAAGTTACATTTCAGATCCATGATAAAGTATTGAAATGGGAAGCTAGAATTGAAGAGAAAGGTAAGCATGGTAAATTTGAAAATTTGTGGAAAGGGGCATATCAAATTTCTGCTTTTCATGGAAATAATACTTACATTCTGCAAGAGATTGATGGAAAGCCATATGCTGGAGGACCTGTCAATGGCAGGTTCCTAAAGCATTATTATTGATCAAAATTCTGCCAGTTTCTCACAACATTGTATATACCTGTTTTATCAGTTTTTCTTTTGTTGCAAATAATGACAAGCTGAACAGAAAGCTCAAGCCCGAGGTGAAGGCCCAAGAAGTTGGAAAGGGATGCTCGTCAAGCATATCTATGTTTTCATAAAATGGAAAAAGCACTGGACCTGCGAGTTATTAGTGTACTATAGGAGCACACTATCCCAAGTGGAGCCACTATTATCACTTAAGAAATCTAATGCCAAAATTTCTCATACTAGCTTGATGATAAAGGTCAGTGTTAGTCTAAGTTGATTTCATTTTTTTTTTCCTTAGATTCTGAGTCTTAGGAGGTCATGAGTCAAGCATGCATTCTTATCTACCACGGGTCAACCTCATTCATCACCGATCTCATAGTCATGTGTTACTTTGTTATCTACCACAAAGCCTTTTAGCGCATGTAACCTTTCTAAAGTGTTTTCGCAACACATTAACTCTGTTTAGCAGTTTCGCAGTGCAAAAGCCCATTAGGTGTTTTCGCAGCGCGATACGTTATTAGGTGATTTCGCAGTGCATCATTCAAAATTTAAACTGACCGTGCTGCGAAATCAGAGATTCGTGCATTCCACAGCTTATCTTTCCCAAATGTCAAATTCGTTAATTTAATCTATGGCTACGTCATTCTTTGTCAGTTCATGTACTCCACATATCACGTCCCACCACCCATCTCCATTATCACAACCATTAGATACGTTGATACACACAGAATACAAGTTCCAAGGAAAGCCACCTATGCACAAGTTTTAATGATGATTGTAAGCCTTGCATGAGTAACAAATCTGCAAGATTGCAATTTTAAAAAATATAATCTGCAAGATTTCAAATTGAAAAACATTGTCATCAAGCGAGTCAGCCAATCAAGCAAGGCAAAGATTCAAGAGAGGTAGAGTTTACAGTTTGAACAGCGCTAGCATTCCCTGCCTACAGGTCATTGAAACTTCATGGAGGGATCGGTGGAAAGGAAAGAACACAGATCAAGCAAATGCCTGAGAAACGAGCCTGAAGGTTTGGATATAACATTGAAGAATAGAGAGGTTGAGAAGGCATTTAAACAAGGTGGATGTTGGAACTTTTGCAAGAAGCTACAAGGAGGTCATGCACAAGTGACTAAAGAATTTGCACTGAATTTTACAGGATTGAACTCAAAGGTTGGTATGATAGAATTGTAGGTTTCACCAGACATGATATCCACAGTTACAGAGATTCCTAGAGGGCAAGAAAATTGGTTCAAGAATTCCAAATTTGACAAGAACCCATGTAAAGAATTTCTAAAGAAGGAATTCGTTAACTCGGATTTGAGAAAGTCTGTTCCTAGGAGCTATGTCAAAGAGCCCTATGCACATTTTCTCACCTGTATTTAGAAATACCTGACCTGTGAAGGAAGATATAACAAGGTGTATTCGTACCATTTCAAACTTTTATTGCATTTTACAGGGAATGCATCTATTGATCTACCTTTTTACTTATTCTGCAGTTTGAGTAAAATGTGTGACAAGGCACAAATGAGAAAAGAGGCTTGTAAAACTTCTTTGTTTCACCATGGCCTGATTAAGTTACTTGTCTTGCATGAACTTCAAAGGGTAGGCAGAGACTGGGATACATTTATATTCATGGCTGGTTTCAAGAGCAAGACTGGTCTCAGCCCTCTAGTTACAAAAGATCTTTCAACAATAGGTCCTCAAGCATAAACAAGAGCCAAGAGGTTTTCAAAGTTAAAGGCAAGAAAGTAAGTAAAGAAATCCACCAAGCCACTGATTATTCAGGATACACCCCAGCAGTCCCTTAAAGAGAAAATTCAGGATAAGGAAACTGCACATGAGTCAAGCACAGGTGAAGGAGTTCAAAGAAGAAGAATGAGGAGCCAGATAGCAAAAGAAAAGGGTAAGTCAGTGGCTATTGAAGAAAGTCCTATTTCAAAGGGAGATTTAAATGATTTATTACAAGCAATTGACATTGAAGAGTCCCCACTGGTTCAAGCTAATTTGATACAGTCAGGAAAAGAGAAGGTTAAGAAGGCCAAAGCCTCAAAGAAACTTAAGTTTGATGATCAAGCTGAACAATTTGTTTTCAAACCCAGGAGACCCATAACAAGGAAGTTCAAACAGGTACAGGAGGTGTCACCAAGGGCAGATGAAACAGGGGAGGAGACAGGGCCTCATGAAAGAAAAGATAAAGGCAAAACAGTTGCCACTCAAAAAGAAGGCAGTGTGGAAAACTTGAAGAGAAGATTGGAATCTGCCAGCTTTGAGATTGCTAGATTAAAGAAAGCTGCTAGGAAATTTGCAGCTAAGGAGGCTTATTTTAATCAAATGCAGGCTTGATGGGAAGATCAAACTTTTAAAATCCCTGAAGTGGTTGACTTTAATGTTCAATTTCGTAGCTGGACTACTCCTGCAATAAAAGAAGCTCAATTTATTAGAAAAGTCAATATAACCTCAGGTCTGGGATCAAAGTACTAAGAAAACAAGTTGAAGACTTAAAGATTCAATTGGACCAGCAAAAAGGATCTCCATAAAGAGAACCCACTTCAAGTAAGGAGATATTTCAAAGTTTTGATAAGTTTTGCTTGGTATAATTTTTCCAAACATTCCCATTCAATTTTTGAAGGTCTTGAGATAGTTGCAAGAATGTTTTAACAACAAAGTGCTCAAATAGCAAATTCTTGGTTGAAACTATGATTTTTTTTAACAACTCAGCAGTTTCGTAGCGCGCTACGAAACTGCTGAAGCTAAATATCCAATATCAATCAACCAATTTTGAAACATAAGCGGGAAAGTTTGAAAGGTGAATATATACAAGGCATCATCTGAAGCTGCAATAATCAACCAGGTTAAGACAGGTGGAGAAAATATGGATTTGGATCCAACTTTAAATTTTTGCCATAAAGTGAGCACATTTACCACGGTTCAAAATATGTCAAGATAGATTAAAGGAGTTTTTGGTTTTGAATTTAAAGGAGGTGGACAGCACATCAAGGACGTGGACATCTATCACATTTTGGAAAATCAAAGATGAAGGACATGCTTCTGTGGATTCGAAAATTGTAAGGCAAACTAAAGACCGATGAGCAAGGGTAGTTTCCTATATTTCAGGACAATGGAGAAGATGTGGCATGGAAGACCAGCATGGAGCCTTGAACATCCATCACAGCCAAACTGAAAAGGGACCAGATGTCAAAGAACGAGAACCATTGTAACCTAGGCTATTATTAGCATAACATGGTGTTAGAATCCTACTTGATTTAGATCTCTGGAAAGGCTAGTTGAAGTTTGTTACATTTAATAAGTAGTTAAAAGTTGAATAGGTGTCATTAGAAGTAGATTTCGAGTTCCCCTCATGCTTGAGGAGGAATCTCAATCAGGTAGAAGAGCTCTATAAATAGGAGAAAGAGCAATGTACAAAGGGTTGGAAAATTTATTGACAAAACTCTGATATTTGGCTTATGTAAATACTCTGTTTTGGTAATACAAGTTTGGCTTTGCTTCTTAGGATTCATGAGGGATTTGATGTTCAGAATGTGTGGTATTGTTCTTTTCCTAATATATGCAGTGGTATGAATGTGTAATCACTTAGAATTCACTTATAGTGCTCTAATTTCATGTATACATTCATAGACTGTGTGGTCCCATATGTTCTTGGTATGTTCTGAATGTGTTGAATGCTGAATGCCCTAACTTCTATGTAAGGTTAATACCATTGTTATACTGAAATGATGTTGACTCATAAGCCCAATGGATAGTTGCTAAATGTGTTTCCACCATTCATATTGTTTACATTTGTTTCACAAGAGTTAGCCATCTTAACTATAATCAAAAACATTAACCCTTTGAGAGAGCCCTCTCTGGTTGAGGAGGCTAAGCCTCAGCCTAAAGTAGGTCTGAAATAGTTACTTGAAGTCTTCTTGGTCTGCACCCTTCTAGGGTCAGATTTTGAGATAACAGTGACATCACCACTCATGAATATGATCAAAGATGTGAGTGGAATCATATTATTTGAAGTTGGTCAAAAGTTTCGTTCCAATTTCATATCAGATGGGAAACTGGAAATGTGTGAGGAAGGTGGTAGCCAAGGCATTGAAATTGTTAAATGAAGCTCTTGGTAATTCAATATACCATTTAGCTGATGTACTGGTAAGAGTGCACTATAAAAGACGACATTTAATTGAATCATCATTAAGGAGTTTGATGAACACCAAAGATGATAAGTCATGATATGCATCGATGGGTCTTCTCCAAGATTCCTATTGAATTTTGGGATATTAGAAGGCAATTTCATAGGAATAATAGGCCACCAAGGTGAATGAGCAATAGGACTATTGGTGAGTTGACTCAAATCTAGAAATTTGAGGATTTCCACAAATAACAACTGCCTGTTAAAATCCGGTGGAGGATAACCTCAATAAGAGGGAATAACCTGAGCAATAGGTATATGCGCTCCATGATAGGGAGGGTTTTGATAAAGAGGAACTTGGGCACCAGAATAAGGAGGATTCTGATAACTAGCATACGCATAACCTTTAACCTTGCAAATGCTTGAGAGGTTGGATTTGGACTTATTGGCCCTAATAGGGCACTTGAGGGATACCCTGATAAGGTTGATATTGTTGTCCTATGTGATTCTAGATCATCCCAACATAAGGTGGATTTGGTGGAGGTTGTGCCATAATATAAGCAATCTGTCCTATTGGAATTTGAGAAATTCCTTGTCTAAGCGATTGAGACAATAAGGTACCTTGTAAAGGCTAGGTAAGTGGAAACTAGGAGGTACTAGATATCAACGAAATAGTTTGAGTCATAGTTACAACCTGTAAAGGTTGGCTTACATGAATTTGAGCTTGTAGAGATACCGATTAATAAGTAGGAATTTAAGATGTGGAGGAAATAGGTTGAGAACTCAAAAATGGAACCACAATCGAACCCAAATGTACAGGAAAAGTAGGTGTTGAGTAGGTAAATCCCCTTTGCGGATAGAGGTGATCCCACTAGCCTAAATGGGATCTAGCAACAATCAAACAACACTAACACGCAGGTTCCTAATTGCAAATTAAAGACCGATGATGAGGGCCTACCTCGAATCCAATGCTAGTATTTGTAGAAGAGTCGTCGCTCCCGTTCTTTCACTCCAGCTGGTCACAATCCCCACGATCCTCGTGAACGGACACCTGCACATGCAAAGAACAACACAAATACAAGCATAAAATGCAAGAGATGCAACTATATATCAGTTAGAAAGGATATAACTCAAACATCATTATAAAGACAATAAGAGTGGAACCATAATGATAGTTGTCTATTATTGTTGATAAACAAAGAAGAATACAACCAAGTTCAAACGTCGAATCCTCCTTTGGCTGGGTGATCAACAACACATGCCTTGCAAAGCTTGTTGGGAATGGGAAACAAGCCTCTCTCTCCTTGGTTACTTGGACAAGGATCTCCTCATTAAAGATGTAGCCTTATGGAGATGAACAAGGCCTCTTGTAGCATGAGCTTAGCAATTCTCAGACTTTGGGACTTAGGATTTGGAGCTTGAAGAGTAGAATTACTAACTATCTTGTCAAAGGCAAAGAGACAAGCTTATATAGAGATAGGAGAAGGAGATAAGATCATCCACAAGATTCATGGGATTTTCCTTATCATTAGGAAGTTTCCATGAGAGGTGGAGAACTACTTCCCTTCCATGGAGATTCGAAGCCCAACTGAACTAACTCAAACTGGAATCAGTTCATGAATAGGTTAGGAAGAACCTTCGCAAGTTGGTTTGTTAAAAACTTTACCCAACTGGGTTGGCGCTAGTGCGACTCTGAGACAGAGTGCCAGCTGGCATGCCCTCTTTGGAAGATTTCCCCCATTGGCGCGAGTGATACACTGAGGAACAGTGCCAATGGAAAAAGGGCTATTTTTATGGGTATTTTGCAGAAGGTGTCTTCAGGAAATATGAAGTACATACTCAAGGGGATACAATGCAGGTGTTTTTAGGTTATGTCACTTCTCACAGGTCCCGGAATAGGTCCTCCAATATGCAAGGTAGGGGGTAACAGGGACAGTGACAAAATATTGTGTAACAGTTGCTCCCTAAAGCATGAGGCCCGAGAGAGAGAGGGGTGAAATGCTTTACAAGAACATGGTCGACTGAAAACACGGCCGTTGGAGAACCTGCACGAAGTACACAAGTACATGATGTACGTGGTATGGGCGCAGCCATCCATAGCAGAGTACATAAAAATCTGGATCCATGGTATGGACGCAGCCATCCAGCGAGGATCGATGAATAGACTTAGGCGTGGTCGCATCCATCCAGTGAATGAGTCATGTAATGATTATAATAATCCACAAAATGCAACCTAGATCTCAACAGACAAAATCCAGGGTCTTGCGCTCCATCTCGACCCGAACAAAGTACAAGTTCAAGCATGCGAATATGGGAGTCGAAGTCGAACATGCAAGAACATCGTCTGATTACCAGTCAATGATGAAAATTGTTAATAGACGTGAGAGGTACCACCAATAATGACAATGGTCCTCAAGGTACTATAGGTACAATCCACGACGTGCGAATCAGTGAGCCGGTGTCGAACACCCGTAGAATCATTCGATCAGAGGCCAATGATGAAAACCTCTCGTCGAACACGAAGAACCTGCCATTAAGGCATGTACCTGAAGGGAGTCTCTAAGTCAACTTCCTGGATAATGAGCTGAAGTCGACAAGAAGCGACCTTGATCGAAGGTGGGCCATAATGTTTCCCACATCATCGACACGAGACAGAGAAGGATAAAATGTTTTATGTGAGGTATCAGAGGGAGGTTAAGAATTCTGCAGAGGTCAACTTCTCTTGAACATATCGGCGGCACGACAGTGGACTTGGCAGTATTTGACATCAAATGATCAGGGGTCACGGTGATAAGGCGATGAGCAGATGAGAGGTCAAACAGGATAACCCAAACCTACGAAGGCAAGTGTGAAAACAAGATGAGATGTCCCCACCCAGACACGAATGCAGACAAGTGCCATGTTCAAGAGTGGCATACTGCTGACACGATGATAACTGTGGTTCCTTTATTCCCCACCATTTCTGGCGAGTACCCCGGTTATTTTTGGATGACAAGCTTGACGGGGATAGCATATGCTTGGGAGGCATCATTGCGATGGAATCCGATGTCATTCAGTTTTAACGAGTCTGACAAAGGAAGAACTCGGCGTCTTTTCATGTTTAGAGAGTTTGAAAAGACAGCGAAAAAGTAAACTCCAGGGGTGTCCTTTTTCGTAAAGTTGTGTCTCTCGAGCCCGAAAAAGTAGAAAAAAATGCTCGAAAGAACCGCCCGATCATTACAACTGAGGAGTACTTTTCATAAGTAGTGACTCTAATATGAAAAAGTAAAAAAATCGATCAAAACCACGTCGCTTTGTGACCATTAACGAACCGGAAACGACAAGGGTCCGACAATCTTTTCGTTTTTAAACGGTCGGAAAAGGGTTTAAAGATGACCACCTCTCATATCCGTTTAATGAGTCGAGAGGAATAACTCGGCAATCTTTTCATCTTTAAACGGTCAGAAAAGAGCTGAAAGAAGACTTCCATTTTTATTCTCTTTAGCGAGTCAAAAAGGGAAAAAATACTCGGCAACCTTTTCATATTTTACGAGTCAGAAAAGAGCTTAAAGATGACTCGGGTATGGATTCATTTTTACACAAGATTGAACCATAGAGAACTCTGCTTGGATTCGGTTTCATGTTTACACAAGCTTGAAACGAAAAACTATGCTTGTTATAAGTTTGCATGCCCCCAGCATAATGACGCAACAAGGTACATGCCCCCCAAGCTTCATTGCATTCAACAAAGTGGATGGAATGAA